>JAIUND010000419.1:0-73620 GCA_034699125.1 Gisinianus flammeolus | reverse complement strand
TATGTATTCACATGTAAAACAACCATCGGTAAATTTTGTCATAAGAAACTGTCCATAAATAAATGGGTCACACTGTACATACAACAAACGGGCGAGGTTTTTTCAATTGGAAGCGGACAATTGCAAATTTTCTACCTATGGACCACCAGCATTCGGAAAATGGAGGAAATGTTGAGCGTGTGAATACACAGAGTTGAAAGAAAATATCGAATGGAATACTCCAATGGAAAATGGAAAGGATAAATACAAGATTATTCTCATCGATATTCGTCAAGGTTCACTCTCTGTAGTCTGTACTCTGTACGTACTGCCCTATAGAAATGTAGTGAAAGCCTTTATTGGTTATTGTGCTCTTACAACTCCAAATTCAACACTGTAGACACTTTAAAAAAGGAACCCAAAAAAATGTTCCCTTTTCTGTTTGAATGCCTCTCTCTCTCTCTTTCGCTACAGCTTATTTTATAGCGACAATATTTTGTTATCTTCTGCGTGTGTACTTCCCATTGGATTTCAATTTCGGATATTTTTTTTTGTACGCTACGCAAAAGTCTGAATTCTGAATGCCGTATTCTGTGTAATCTACTTACATATACAACTATTTTTTTCTGTTATGTTATGCATCTCTATGGTAAGCCCTAGGTTTTGTGGTTTCTCTCATACTCGTAAACTCATATATATATATATATATATATACATTGCAAGGTTATGGGTTGAGCTTGAAAGAGCGCAATGTTGGGATACACTACAGATACACAGTGTGTGTAAACTGTGAGTAAAGACTCGTATTGTGTATCATTGTACACGTTTATGACCAGTATAATATCAATTAATTTCTACACCGATCCTTTTCCATCTCGATTCGATATTGCTCTCTCTCTCTCTCTCACTACCATCCCAAAATGAAATATAAATACACACACTAACAAAACTTCTCTTGTACATTGAGCTTCCCATTCAACACAACATACATACATATCAAATTCCCCCTTGGCTAATCCACATTGGCTCAATGAAAAGAGAGAGAAAATGAGAAGAGCTCAAAGGTTCACTGGAGGACATCCATAGTTAAATAAAATGACGCTCCTCTCATGTTCCCATCTGCTTCTATTCTTCTATATGTGCACTTGAAATAACAATAATTATTGTGAGAGAATGAATTGAATGTATCTGTATTTTGTAAAATGCGTGCTTCAAAACTCAAAACGTAATTATTTCCTCCTTGACATTTACAAAAAAAAAAAAAAAATTCAGTTTCACTTTTACAACATTTCAATCAATTTGTTGGATCTGAAGGGATTCTTGAGCAGATTGATTGAAATCTAAAAAGGACTTTTGAGTTTTGTCCCCTTTAAATGCTGATTATGGTAAAATTACATGAATGCACACTCCACATTCGAGAGAATTGTTCAAATTAAATGATATGGAAAACGTTAAGCGGTCTCATTCCATCCCATGCAGAATATCGAGATAAAGAGAGAGAGAGAGAGAGAGAGAGAGAGAGAGAGAGAGAGAAAGGAAGGGAAAGTAAAAGCGGGAATAGAGGTCGAGACTCAAGTCAAGCCACACTCATTATTTTCCATCGACGTCGTGTAGATATTCTCGACATTCGACGATTCCAATGTTCCAATTAAAATGTATATCTAGAGAGTGACGGTCCGTGCACTTGAGAGCTCACTTGATTTCTCTCTCTCTCTCTCTCTCTCTGTCTCTCTTTTTCTATCTTAATAAATGTAATCACGTGGAAAGGTGAAATGGTGAAGAAAGGGAGTGAAAGAAGGAGAGAGAGAGAGAGAGAAAAAAGATATGGTGAAAGTATGAGTATGAGTATGAGGCTATTACGTACCTGAACGGCTTTTGTTGTACGCTTTTGTAAGCGAGAGTGTGTTCGTATAGGTATGTACGTGGAATGTCAAGTTTGTTTTTTGAATTGGTGCGTGGTTGGAGCGTGAAGACTCAGACTAAAAAAGACTTGACGAGTACAAGAAAACTTTCTCCGTCTCCCACCATTACATGACATGACATTACATAATTTCCTTCTTTTTTTCTTCTGAATAGTGCGAATAACACACAGGGAAATACGATAGACAGAGAGCGAGTGTAAGAAGTAAAGAAGGAATAAAAAAACGAATATATATATACTAACGGTGATTAGAATAACATGACTTTCTTTTCCTCGCCATTCACATTCACTTCATCGTCATTTGAAATAACCATCGCTATCCGTTCGTTCGTTCGTTTTCCTCACTTTTTTCTCTTGTATTTTGTTCATTCAACTTCCATGTTGTCAATTGGAATTCCTCGTTTCCCTGGGTGTTGTCGTCGTCGTCGACAACCAAGTCAATATCACAGAGTCAACGTCATTCTTCTTCCTCAAATAACTCTTTGCAACTGTCTTTCATTCTTCAGCTGATTATTTTTTCCCTCCTCTCTCTCCCTTTCCCCTCTACAATATTCCATTGTATATTTGTCTAGCTTCGTGTGTATAGTTGAGGGTCAAGAGTTCATTTCCTACTCTTCACTTTGGGAACAAGAACTTGAGGGAGCACAGCACAGAATGAAAAATATAAAAGTGTAGGAAGGATTCACATCCACACAAATTAAATATTAATTTCCTTCAAGTCCTTCAAATTTGATGTTTCTATATGAATAGAAATTTGAAAATGAATTCCTTCTGAATATATGTATTTCCTTGAGAACACACACACACACACACAATATATATATATATCCTGACACATGGCTAAATGGGAGGAGATTCTCCCATTCTCACAAGAAAGTCTAGACCAAACTCTCGTACAAAGAATTTGTAATCCCGAAAATCCAAATTATGAGAGACAAGGCAGAATTTTCAAAAAACCTCACCAATCCCACATTTATTGTAAAATATTAAAACAGTTAAAACTCCCCTCTCACAACTCTCTCTCTCTCTCACCTTCCCTCTCACTAATCTTTCAATTAAGATGAAGGAACTTTCTCCCTCCTCATATCTTCAAATAATCTTCCACAGAGTAGACAGACAGAGGAGCCCAAAGTAGAAACTGAGAGCTTTCTTTGAGATCTTCTACATTGTATTTAGGTACAGTTAAATTTCAATAAGACTTTTTAGGTTAATTCCTCAAGCTTGGGCTTTCCTTCTAGCTCGGACTCTCTATCTCTCTCACTCACTCTAAGTCCGTCTCTGACTTTTACTCTAACTTTAACTCTAACTCTAAACTCCAAATCCCCTCGTTTGATCTTTGATCTTCCAACTACAAGAACGAGACCAAGAGTCAACAGTCGTTGAGTCGTTGAGTCCACAGAGTAAACAGTTGTGTGTGTATGTTTGTGTGCTTGCTTGCTTGTAGTTTCCCAAACTATTTACACATTTCTCTTATCTATACAAAATATTCTCTCCTTCCATCGTCTCCTCGTGTCGCTGTCTCTCTCTCTCTCTCTCTCTCCTCTGTGTGTATTTACCAGAAACTATCACCGTTTTAATAAACTTCTCACTCGGTCCATTAACATAAAGGAAACTTGTTCAAACTTTATATTTTCTTGGGATTAAGTGAGCTCACACGTCATATTGACGGCTCATACACACCAACTATAAAACTATACTCAATGTAAATAATAAAGAAAAAACGCACTCTGAGGTGGGTCACATGGTGATGATTCCACGAGGGAATTCCCGCTGTGTTTCCATTGTCCTTCCACACGAAAAAAAATGTCACCAAATGTCAAAGGGAAAAATTATTATCCTCTTTACACATTGTATACACTGAAATTTAATTTGACACCACTTTGTTCGTACACAAAGTATTTAATTCAATTTATTAACGGCACTCACAAAGATAAATAATACGATTACTTCGATTGCACACAAGAAGAATATGACCTCTAAAAAATGTTTTCAATTTCAATTTCAATTTTGAATTTGAAGTTCAAAAAACTTTGATTTTGTGTGTGAAAGTCAAGTCCAGTCCAGTCAAACAAAAACTGTCCACAAAGATTTGATGTTTTGAAGATGACAGGAGTCAGGAAGCTTAGAATTACACAGACGAGGAGAAGACAGGCCAAGACAGTCAAATGACAACACGAGCAATACTTGACTCACTCACAGATCCTTCACACTAAAAAAAATAAAAGTTTTTTTTTCTGTCCGAGAGTCTGTCAAAACCGGTGAAAACAGAGGAGTCCAGACTGTTTGTATATAAACTGTGGCACACACACATATACCAGATACAGACGAGAGTTGTGAGTTGTGAGTTGTCGTATATGACAAAAGTTGGGAAGTTGTTGACGGCTACGGCTACTGCTACGGCTACTGTGGAGTTCAGTTGTGCTGAGTTGGGAGTTGGGAGAAAGTATAGGGATTTGTGTGTGTGGATGGAGAGAGTGAAGTAGACGTAGTAAAAGTGGAAATGGAAGGAAGCGTGAGGCTACCCGCTTGGTTTTCTTGTGTCTGTCCGGATTGTGGTTTGGCTCCGATCTGAGGATCACCTGGCAAGGCACGCCTCGGTGGAGGATTGGACTACCCAAGACCAAGACCAACCGACCGAGTCACGTCAAATTCCCACTTTCTCTCGCTCTCACTTTCTCACTTTCTCTTTCTCTTTCCCTTTCCAACTCTGTACAGGGAAAGCCAACTTTGTGTTTTGTATAAAAGTGACTACGACAAGGACAACGACGACTTTTCCACTTGCCTTTCAACTTGAAACTATCTCGTACATCTTCCTGCTCACCCATCTATACCCACTTTTCATTTTGAGTTTACCCCACTAATACTCACCCCTATACAGATTCTGTACAGAACACAAACATACACAATCACACACACACATACACACACACACGCGCATTTCTCCTATAACATAAGTCATCCACTCGTTCTCTCAAATGGAATACCGTAAATGTAAATATATATATATATATATAAATATAAATATAAATATAAATATAAACAGGAAGAGGGAAAAAGAGAATAGAAAATTCCCTGAATAATATTACGTAGACGACAAGGATTTTACTTTATTGTAGATTGAAAGAGACAGGGACAGTAATGCACATAAATTTTGTTCCGTTCAACTGGATTCAACTGGGAGCATCCGATACTCCGTCTAGTCCGTCTAGCTCTATCTCTATCTTTCTCTCTCTCGCTTAAGTTAAGACAAAATATATTACAACCATCCCTATTTTTCTGTGTCTATTGTCTATTACTCTACGGGATGTTTCTTCTCGTGCTCTTCCGCCTCGCTTCCTGCCTTCTCCCCTTTCCCCCCAAAAAAATAGAGAATAAACACACTCACAAAACAACCCAACACACAAAAAAAAAATAAGTAGGGAAGACGAAAGGCTATACTTAAGGTGGAAGTGAAAGAAGTGAAAGTGAAAGCAAATGATGAGAAATAAATAGACGTGAAGACTGCCTGCATGTATGCATATAGTTTTTTATGGCTTATAAAATGGCATTGTCCTCTCATGCATCTTCATCTTCTTCCACAAATTTCCTTGCTTGAATGAACCCCTTTTTTATTCCCCCAGGAAACCATAAAGTACAACTCCTGACCTATTAACAACTACATATATAGATATCCATAGTTAAATCTTCGTTACATTGGCTAAAAAATCTCAAATCTCAAATATGTAGTTTTGTGGTGTATAATTCACAGTTCAAAATGCACTTTCTCTTTTAAATTGGGAGAAAAAAAAAAGATTATCGCGACTGGGAGTTTTTATATGCAAATTCAAGTGTGAGAATGGAGTTGAGAAAATAATAATACTAATAATAATAATCAATGGAGAGAGAAACTGGGACTGGGAAAAGCACCACTCATTGCAAGGTGTTTAGTCATTCCATCGTGACATCGATGGACATCAATGTCAGTGGATACCTATACAATATTTTTTGGTTGCTGATGATTTGGATTGTTTTGCATTCCTTTCCGTATTCTATGAATTTTGGAGAGAGAGAGAGAGAGAGAGAGAGACTGGAAACGTTTTTTTCTCCACTGCTTTCACTTGCTTTCTCTCTTTTCCCCTACTCATTTTTCATTTCATCGAGTCTCATTTTCTCCCATTTGCTGTTATTTATTGAGTGTGTAGACGGATCTATTTAAAAACATGAGGCTTCACAAGGAAATTCATGAGGATATGGGAAATATATGTATTTGTACATGTGGTGAGCATACAATCAACATTTTCGGCCATTGACCACCCAGAGAAATATGAGAGCAATTTACCAAATTAGACTCTCATTATTCTTCATTATATCAGTATATGTTTAGGGTGTATTTTTAGTTTACATTAGACCAACTCCTCGTCCTCCCTTCCCCTTATGTAATGACCCACCAATTGAAACCTTTCTCAATGTGTACATTTGACTGTGGAATTGAGTTTGTTTGGTTGGTTGTCTTTCAATTTGAACTAGAACTAGCTCATACGGAAACGTAAAAAGCGAGGGGGGGGGGGGAACGTAGGACATAATCGATGATTTCTGGTATTTACACACATACTTTTACTTTTTTGATTGTCGGAAAAAATTCAAATGTCATTAGAATTTGAATCTTCATATTTCCTTTCCATTTTTCTATTTCTTATCCAGATATCCTACGATGAATCAGCAGAAGCTTGGATTTTTAAATATATCGTGTAAGTATATGTCATTTGAATTGACAAATTATCCAGATGGTTGTCGGATATTAAATGTGGAATTCCACATATGTATTGTTTTGTCTAGCCCTGAAAATTGACATGGTGTTGGAAAATCACGCTCGCATGCAAAAAATGCGATACAAACTATATACCTACACAACCAACTGATTAAGACAGTTTTGGGAATTGGATTGGAAACAGTCGGCCCGTGAAATTTCCCATAAATTCCTTCAACATGGAAATGTCATTTGTATTTGTATTCAAAATTATTTTGCAAAAAAAAACTCGACTCTTGGGAAAAGAGTTCTCCAAACCACTTTTTTGTTCTCACTCCCTCTCAACAATTGTTCATTCAATCCAATAAAGCTTGAATTGAAATGGTTCCCCGTATGTTTGTAAATACAACGAGGCCTGGTATATATATATAAACTCCTTCCTCCTCTTACATATACAGTTAAACAGTTATACATTTAAAAGTATGCACATAAGTTGTACATTATGGAATATACGTAACTGGTATCTGAATGAACTCCCCTCCCCTCCCTTCCCCCCTCCATTTCTTATGGTATCCATCAAACATCTCAGTCTTAAAATTCCACAAAATCCTCTTGTAAAAAC
Organism: Gisinianus flammeolus; assembly: GCA_034699125.1. NCBI lineage: Eukaryota > Metazoa > Arthropoda > Collembola > Symphypleona > Katiannidae > Gisinianus > Gisinianus flammeolus. The sequence continues at coordinate 66,372 of JAIUND010000419.1, read as the reverse complement.
GCGCCAGACGGCGGGAAAGAGAAAAGAATTTCAATGTGTGTGTGGCTCCAGGACGTCTTTACGTAAAAACGTAAAAATGAAAAATCACTTTCCCCCGTCTCGACTGACTTTCAAATATTTTACCTATTTATAGATTTCTAGTGAAGACTCCCAGGTTTTGTGCACACTCATTTATCTGTATTTTTTGGCTTCTGGTACGAACCCCATGAAATAGCATTGAAATTCCAATTTGCCCTCATGTGAGGACAAACGACGACGACGACGACGACGTACCATCAGACACAAGTGCGTAGTTTTGCTATTCAGCATTAGAGTATGAAATACTTGTGTGTGTGAATGTGTAGAAATGTGAGTGGATATAAATCCTGGATATTTTCGATGAAACATAGATATTGTCAATAGTTGAGTACTTGAATAGTTTCGCTTGCCAAAGGCCCAAGTCTGAATTCTAGACGCCGATTGATGGCAAATGTAATTTGATTTGGCGGCTCGGAAATTCAGTTTTGGTTTCACATTTGTGTCACGATCACGACGTAAGTCTAATAAAATTTCTATCCCTCTCCGACGCTACGTAGTAAATTTCCGAACGCGAGAAGAAAGAAATGGACACACAAAGATATATAGAAAATTTCAACAGACGATATTCTTCACTTATTACACATCAAAGAAAATTAAAATTGAACTACCAAATGGAAAACGAACGCTGTCAAGTCTTTCGTTCGAGAACGAAAGAAAGAGAGAACGAGAGAAAGAGAGAACGAGAGAGAGAGAGAGAGAGAGAGAGAAAGCATGGAGGGAAAAAAAGGGATTTCTCCTTTGAGAATTGCGACTTTGTATAGGTGATAAAAACTCACTCTGATTTTCTCCATCAAAGCTCCCAACATTAGTCCATGGAGACTGTTGGCTCTTGGCTCTTGGCAGTTGCACTTTCCCCCTTTCTCTCTCTCTCTCTCTCTCTCTCTCTCTCTTTATGCATATTTCCTTTGGACATTTTTTCATTTCCAAGACTCGTTTTTTTTGTGAAAATCCTCATTCATTTCCTAAAATTAAAAGTCTCTACAATCTACACTTTTTATCGGGACTTGAAATGAGTGAGTTTCTATATACATATACTTATGTATTTTGTATTGCGTATATTTGTTGTTGTGCGTAGAATATCTGTAAGTTGAGATTTAATATGGGATAGAACATTTTGAAGTCATTTGAGCTAATGAAATGAAAATGAGAAGACTCTATTACTCCATTCTATGTGTGTGCAATTAACTGTAGGAGAAACGATATACATATGAAAATGTATAAGTGAATTCCTGATCGACCTTTGGGCCTGGAAACAATCCCAATTTGAATTGAGTGAGCGTCCCTAGAGACCTTTTTACCTCAATGGAACATTGACTCGACGACAACGACGACGATCGAGTACTTGTAATAGCAGGTAGTAGTAGTAGTAGTATTAGTAGCACTAAAGTGCTTTTGTCCACAGCTTTTCTCTCTATATATGTCTCCGCCTCTACTGCTCTTATGCTCTGATTACAAATCTCTGTATACGAGACACGAATTTTAATGACAATGAACAATAAGCAATAAGCCATCTTCTTCTTCTACCTTCCCATTCCGCCTCCCTTTTCCTCATCTGCCTCTCATACCCGTAATCCACACGTACGGATATTACGCGTAATTTCCATATTCAAAAATTCAAACAGTAAAGTCATCTCATCAAAATCACATTACATGAATGTAATGGAATGGAATTCCAACTCCCAACTTGTGTTCGGGTCAAACACGCTCATTCCGTGTAATACAAAATTACACATTATTCTGATTCTGACAATTCCCATTCATTCTAATATCTTTGGATTAAAATCGTAAGTTCCTCACATTGAGTCTCCCTAAAGGAAAAGGAAAATGAAAAGTAAAAGTAAAAGTCATTCAATTCTATTTTACCAAGGCGATATGCAAGGAATGCGTAAGATTCCTTGTATATCGGCCTTGTATTTTACTACATTCCACAATGTAAAAAAAAAATTACAACAGTTGAATTGCTACGCTTGACGTTGACACAATTTGAGCTCGATTGGTCTTGAAATAAAATCCGAACATTTGATGTCGGATGTCTGTCTGTCTCATCCAAATAACAACTCGGAATTGTTATACACAAGAGAATTGTTGCCCCAAACAATAGACAATATAAGAAATTTAAAAAGTGCTCATCGTCAGATTTCTAGACTCTAGACCTTTTCATTCCACTTGAATGGGGGAGAGCAATAAGAAAACAAAAACAAAATGAGGAGACAATATTCCACAACTCAGAGGACACGGGAGGGGAAAAGCTAGGAGCAGTCATTAATAAATGTCAGTACGGAGAAAGGAATCCAAAATTCTCATCTATTTCACATAGGTGAATGTTGTGTGTATGTGTGTGTGTGTGTTTTGAATCATATTGATATGCGACATTTGTGTATGTAGGATAAAAATAAACTTTCAAAGGTTCTTCACCTTCGTTTTCTTCACCATAACTCTTTCCCTCATACTAAACAATATCGACTGTATATTATAACTGTTGTGATTTCTGAGAGTTCTCATGTCGTGACGTCCCATGTTGGATTCTCAGGAGTATAGAAATAACTCCACACAGACGCTATTGATCTGCATAAATATAATGATGAATAATAATACACAAGAATTTGGATTTTGACTCGTTCTTTTTTTTGACTTTCTTTATGGAAACATTACGTAAGATAAATGATAATAAATGAGTACACACAAAGAGAAACAGGGAAACTCTTGTCCGAGGACTGTAGGTCTGGGTTCGGTAGTTGTGTGGTTGTATGTAGTGTAAAAAAACCATTGTATGTATTGTATCTGTATTGTATAGGGTATTCGTATGGAATTAAATATGTACAAATATGGAACATTCATGCAACGATAATAAATAAAAATGAGTGGAATATACATATGCAAACGGACTTGAACATTCCTCATGAACTAATAACTAGTAATAAGTAGTAAGTGCAGGGAGTAAAAGTGTACATGTACCATCATAGTATGGAGTCACATGAGTGGAGAAAGTATTAGCACGGATTTTTCTTCTTGTTTTTTGTTTTTTGTTGACTGGAAGTGAAAGCGAGTAAATCACACGGGGGCACGAAATGTACATCAAATACCAAATAAAAATCCATATATTGGCACCACTTCCCAAAATCCCAAATCCCCAAATGTACAACAAACAACCAGACGGGATATTTTGGACCGGAGAGAGAGAAAACTATAGGAAAACAAAGAGGTTTTTTTTGGAACAATAAATCTTCACATTTGAATACAAAAAAAATACGGAACAAGGAACTACTTGGTGTTTGTGTCTGACTAGTGAGAAATATACAAACTACCAAAATACCGATACTCACTCTCCATCTCCATCTCTCCATACGTCCATATCCATTATGAGTATTCGTATTCGTATTCGTAGTCGTAGTTTGGTACCCGATGACGTTTGCTCAATCCGCAAAATCTACACTATCCAATGAAATATTACTAGGGGGAAACTCTAATCGCTCCGATGCATGCGTCAGAATAAAATGCACACAAATGAATGTGAACTAATGTATGGTACGTGTACATTGAACAAGGAGTCTATTATTTCCTCATTCATGGTTATACAATACCCAAACTTTAGCATGCTCAATTGAATGTACGAACGTGTGTATTTGTGTATCTGTATTTGTATCCACAATGTACGTATGTGCAAATAATCACAAACTATTATTGCCATTGTATTCATATCCCAGCAGTCGCCGAGTCTGGACATACGAGCTTTTGATTTATTCCTATTTCCATTTCCACAGTCTCCTTGCGTCATAATAACTCAACAACAACAAAAATAACTACCTGTAATCAACTAAAATGTATATGCACATATGTATTCCTCATGTTGTAAAAAAAACTGTCAACTGGACCGTAAAATTAGTTAAATATGTAGTTAAAAAAAGCTTATCTTGTAAACTCTAAATTCTACTGCAAGTGTGGCAAAAAAAAATAACAGGAAAAGAATTTGGCACACAAATTAAACGTATAAATGAAAAAAAGAAAAAAAATTCCAGATTAATTCCTGGAAATTGGATGAATTTCATTTTTGTTTTTTTGCTATGCAAAATGAATTCCGATTCTGCTTGACTGGAAAGAGCTAAAAAGTATGGAAAAATTAAGGAAATTATAAGGAAATCTCTCTCTTACCTTGGCGCTGAGCATTCGTCGTCTGTGTAGATTAAATTGATTCAGATGAGAATAGTCAATTAATTTCCCCTTTGAGCCTTCATCTGTGTCAAAGAACAGTTAAAAATAGGTCCATTTAAAAACCTGTCATCAGCATTGTCTTGCAGTACGTAAAGATTCATCATCACAAGTCAAAAATAGAATAAGAACATTACAAAGACGAAGACGAAGAAGATTTTGCATTTTTATAAGCAATCCAACTTTTTTTTTCAACGTGATGAATTTTGTGGTTAGTCTTTAAAAATTAAATTTTCTTTTATATACTGCATTTAGACTGAGAAATGACAAATGACATTTAAATATTAAGCTCATACATATTATAATTCCTGGAGAGTCAAACCTTCTCAAGGCATTTGGAGAGAAAGGGAAATACAAAATATTTACAAACAAAAACAAAAGGGAAATTGAGTTCAAACAAAGTCCATACTATATACATACAAAAAAGAGTGTGAGGTGTATAAATATTTATAAAGCTGAATGCAATGTCAAATATAGTTTCCCTTTCACTCATCCAGAAAGATAAAAATGACATTTCCTTTATGTCCTTCTCGGTTCTCAATCTGAGGATTTTTTTTTTTTTGTCACTTGTCGACAAAGCGCCAAGACAAAAGACGTATGTGTAAAGTGTGTATGTACAGAATACTGAATGTACATCGAAAAACATCGGGTTTAAGGAGAGAAAAGCGCAAAAAGAAAAGTGCAGACAGATTTAGTTTCGTGCTTCAGTTCCTTTAGAGAAATATCTGCATAAACATGACGTCAATGCCACTTTCTCAAGAAAATTCAAATACTCAAGGAAATTTTCCGTATAGTTTCCGACGACATTCCTTAAATTTTTCTTCTTTTTCCCCTTTTAAAGTTGGAAATGTTACCCAAAAGTGATAGGGGAAAAAAATGGTTCTTACCAAAAGATCTGGTCCGGGGATGAATGTAGTGGGTTGTTGTCGGTGGATGATGAGATGGAGTCAAATGCATACAAGGAGCTCCGGGATTTTCACATGAATGAGCTACAATAATACCAAAAAAAAAACAAGATTGATTTTATTCACATTGACATTAATTTTAATTGTATTGTTGTGTTTACAATTTACAAGGTATCTTTGCCAGGAGTTTGTAAATATATGGACTTGACACTTTTTTTTACTACAAGTTTTCTCTTTGTCAACAGTCAACAAACACACATGAAAAATGCACGTGAAATTACAGTTTGCAGTTGATGACTGCAATTTTTTTCGCTTATATTTGATTCATCCAAACCACACATATAAAAAAAATATGAATAACAAATAAATAGAGTGAAACACATATTCGAGCTTTTCTGTTTTTATGGTCAATCCACATTTTTCAAGATTGCAAAGAAATAAAGAACATATTCTTTGGTATATAGAAACTCATCAGGTTCGTACATGAAATTAAGGTCAATTACTGTTTGATTGCTCAATATGGAGAAAAAATGTTCAAGATTAAAGACTCTCAAGAGTATATATCTATCACGTGACTCTAAAATGTCTCCACACATGCATATTTAATGGACTGCAATCTGCAGTTGTGACCTCATTCCTCATCTTCATTTCTCTTCATTTCATTCGAAATTCCAATACAAATACGATTTGTAACTGTGCAAACTGCAAACTATATAAATTATTTGACATATCCCCAACAACAATTGACAATTCTAATACCTACGCGACAACTTTTTTTTTTACACAAATAGAAAAATAATTAACAAACAGAGAGAGAGAGAGAGAGAGAGAGAGAATTCCTACGAGTGGAACAAAACCACAAAAAAAACAGTTGATTTGTAAACGTATCACGGAATTCCATACATGTTCTCTACATACTTGTAAGAGTAATATTGATTATCACTAAGAAATTGAAGGCTGATTACTGACCCAACAGATCAATTAATGTTTGTGTATTTGCAATCTACGAAGAAAAAAAACCAGAAACCAATATGTGCAAAAATTCCTTTCCTCGAATTTGCACTTTGTCTTTGTCCTGCTCCTGCTCTTGTCTGTACAACTTATTTTTCACTCACACACTTACATGCAAATACAAATAATCAGATAAATCTCAATAAAAGGAGAAACAAAAATACCTAAGCAAACCAAAAGTCGCTTGTTATGATTTAATCGTCATCATAAAGATAGCTCAAGTTTTTTTCCACGGATTTCCCTGCTCTCGTCACAGTGTGGCCACAGACTGTGTGTTGAACATTCATAAAAGGGTAATATTTAATATTGTAAATTGCTCACAAAATACTACACATAAATTATTGAAACAAGATGCCAATTAAAAGTCATAATTTTTTACTATTATTAATTTCATACACCATATGATTTTCTCTTGTCTTGTACATACATACATGTATCTGGATGTATGTACATTCGATTCGAAAGATTTTCCTAAAAGGTCGTTAAAACGCACATGAATAAAGAATTAAAATCAATAGTACACAGAAAAGGGAGCTGAAAGACATATGTGTATTTTTCTAATACATTTGACTTGTACAATTCACTCTACAAATGTTCCAAATCAAAACTAAATAAGAGGCAGAAAAAGAAGATGGGAGAAAGAAAAAAGTTCTCCTTTCTGTCCAACATTGAAAAGAAGTGTACAAGTTATGAGATGATAAGCCAATACAAATCATTAAAAATGTAAGTAAGTTGTTGAGCCACTCAGTTAATCTTCTGTGTATGGTCATCATTACATCGTCTATTCAATCTATACAATCTATTCAACCACACTACAGAATATACACACACAATCTACTTATTTGCCTATGCTCTCTCTCTCTCTCTCTCTCTGTACAGTACGTACACACTCGAATCATATTTGTTCTTGAGTTCGTGAGTTGTTGTAGTAAATGCCATTGAAGATGCGTCTGATGATGCGTTTTATTCAGTTACTCACGTAGTTTTTGGAATATGAAAGCTCTACAGGATGAGTTCAGGAAATGAAAGTGTGACTGTTCATTTTATGTATAAATATACATATCGTAATTCAATATGTACGATATAATATATCATATACATACTACACATGTTTATAAATATTACATATCATAACATCCACTTGAATTCATGTGTGCCCTGACAGATCAAACTATACATACGAATATGTACGTGAGTGTGTCTCACATTCAGTGTGTGTGTGTGTGTGTTTGGGCACAATAATTATGAATGATCACCCTTGGTGATAATAATCCACCTTTTAGCTCGTTAATTATACAGCTAATGCAATATCCCACTGAACAACTACTTTACTTGTATACTTGTACTCATTCATTTTATTTTTTTAATTTTATCTTCTCCTGTCAACTTCTTCGTTTTTTGGGGATGAGACTCAAAACCTTTTTCCGTGTTGTTGTTTTTTTTGGGCCTCCCTTGAATTCAAAATTCAAATTATTTCAATCTCAAACTCCTTCTCCAACTTCCAATTTGAAGATTTAAATTTCAAATCATCATCATTTTCTGATGTAGACTGTAGACTGTAGAAGAGAAGAAAAAAAAACAATCAAGTTCCAAACGAGATTTCAATTTCAATATCCCCTTGTTTTTAATCAATTATCTAGATTTTTCTTGGTTTTTGTTTTCTATTTTCTAGTGTGGTTTGAACGTTTTACAATTTATAAAATTTACACATTTATATAAAAAGAAGAATTAATCTATGAGTAGAAAATTTAAAGAAGGGGACGAGCGGAATATATTTTTTTTTTACGATTGAAAAGCGTTTGTCGGTCGGTTTAGAGATTCTGTTAGTTGATTTAAAGTGATCATAAGTTGTAATTAATCTAGATCAAGTCATATTTATGATTATTTATTATTGTTTGACATTTGAAAGGAAAAGAGGGATGAGCTTTTGAGCATTCGTTAGTTGTTATGACACGTTGTTGGTGTACACCAGTACACGAACGTTTAGTGAATGATGATAATGATGAAGATGCATGTACGATCACTGATATGAGAGTATAGTTCAATACAGATGGATGATTGTGATAGTCGTTGGTAATGATAATGAAGTTTAACTGGAATTGATAATCATATCATGATTAAGACGAGAGTTCCTGTCAAATTACAAATAGGGAAACGTGAGAGAAATGGTAATAAACTGTACTTTCATTTAAAACAACAATTAAAAAAAAAAAAAATGAAGGAAGAAATAGCAAACGTTAACGGCCTGTTTTAATTGACTGTTTCATACTGATTAAATTCATTTTCTGTTATAAATTGTAAGTTATTGTGAGGGGATGTTGCTGACATGTTTATGCTCATGATTATCATACACTCGCACACACACACACACAGTGAGTAGTTTATTGTGAATCACTAATAATCATGAATAAGTAGGAAAAAAAAAGTACACTAAAAAGAAAAAGGAAAAACGAACCACGATTTCTCGTGATTTAACAATCGCAAGTGTAATATTAATTATTATTAATAAAACTCTTTTCTATGTACATTTCTTCGTCAATGTGTGTGTATGTGTACATTTTAATTCATGAACTCTCAAACATGTCATTTAAATAAATGGGAGAGCACTCACTATATACAGCAGCTGATAGATTTCTCAAAACATTTCCCAATTCATGTCGTCGTCCTCATATTGAAATAATTGAGTAGGTATATTTTTAAAATATCAACCAAAAAAGACAGCTCAAAAAACTTGAAATCGTATTTATTTACTTACGTCGAATACATTTTTTCTTTGGCCTCCGTCGTCTAACCGTTCCTAAATCCAATGTGTTAAGTTTATCAAAACTCAAAGATGAGTCCCCTTCACTTAACGTGAACATGTTTTCGGTTAATTCCATTATAATGATAATTATAATTAATTATCACCGCGGATATTTAATTACCCACCGAAACAATCACTTCTTCTTCTTCACCTAGAGAATCTCTCAACGAAAACACGATGGCTTTAATTTCCAATTTGATCACTCAACAACACATAAAACTTTTCAACACTTTAATTTAATTGACAATTCCATAATAAATAAAATAATAATAATTTTACTTGCATGGAGTGTGGATTTGTGGATATAGAAAACGGTGTCACAATATTTAAATGTCAAGGATGATTTTTTTGGGGAGGAGAGAACGAAATAAATAAATTTTTCAGTGTCACTCACACCGTGAATTAAGATGGACTAAAAATCTTCCAATTATCTCATTTCCATCGAGTCAAGCTCAAAACTACGACACTACTCCGACTCCCAAACGTACATAAATACAAGAATCACTAAAAAAAAAAAGTCAAAGAATAAGAGAGAGAGAGGATAGAACAGCGATATACTACTTTGGGGAAAATAAAAATAGCTGTACACGCTCCCAGTAGTTTGTTTCTGTTTTTTCAACGTGAACCGGCAAAAGACGCTCATTGTATTTCCATTCATTTTCTTGACGAGTCAAGAGAAAACGCAACAACAACAACAACAACAACAACGAAACAACGAGAAGACAATCGGAATCGAGGAAAATAATGAAAATGAAAACACTTCCTCCTCTGCAACTTCTCAACTGTGTAAAACGTACGCAGCTCTGAGCTTAAGAGTTCATTGAAATTAGGAATTACTTCCCTCCCCCCAAAAAAAGTAATTATGCAGTCATTCCCATCTTTGAAATCCGAGCAAATGAAATAGTACAAGCTATTTCTATTCAATTAAGAAAAAAACCCAGCTGTATTTCAGTCGACAAATTGTATGTACTTGTATGTTTGAATTTTGTGTCCTCATCGTTATATCTGTAGTTTTAGGAATTCTTAATAATTGCAAACTGTGGAAATCGTTAAAAAATGACAGGATTTTGAGATTATATCGATATTTGAGCTCCGTTCAAAAATGTGTACTGTCAAAGATGTCAACTTGAATTAGGAAGTGAATTAAACGAGAGAGCATGTACGTACGATGGAGATGATGGAGCTCAGAAGAAGGAGGATGGTATGATGGAGCATCTGCCAGGACAATAGCCTTATTTGGTGTATTGTTAGTACACAATCAGCAGTCAGTATCCGAATTAAAATGAGAATTAGGAAATCTACGGCAGCCAAATCTCAATTGTTGTCTGCCAATTTAGCTCAAATGTCTTCCTACTTGATCTCCACATCTCTCCTTTTTTTCTTCTTTGCCAAAAGAATTCTGTAGCTATTTGCTTTTTCAATTTTTTTAATAGAAAATGCGTTAGTTCCCCTGTGTAGCATCTGCTGTTTGATTTGACTATAGGTATCTATATATTTTTTTATGGCATCCACCCTCACACACACACACACACTTTTTTCAACTCACGTTCTCACAGCTTGAGGAATGTTCAAGAGGTCCACATATATAGGTATTTATTTGATTATTTGGTATCAATGGATTCTACTATTTGCCTATATGCAAAACTAATATTAGTACATGTTTATTTCCATTTGTATAATTCCATGCCACAGATTTTAAACTGACCATTGTCCTCACACACACACACACACATGCTTGTTTTTTCTTCTATCCACACACATGATTTTCTGCTTTCATTCGTCAAATCAGTGCAAATAACTTGATCTAAAAATGTATGCAAAACATGTACATGTGTGGATTGTGGACGTGTGGATGACGAGTCAAAAGATTCAAGAAAATACTCCTTTCTGGTTTTGCTTTATTTCCCTTTCCACTTTTTATACACATCTATCTGTATTTTGGCTATTTCTGTGTGTTTTCACTCTCTCGTTGAGTGGCCAAGATTGACGATTGGAGATTGTCATTGTCAATTGGAATGGAGGAAAAGCAGGAAATTGTTTTTTAACTTGCTTTTTTTTGTACTCCTTCTCCTGCAGATAAATATGTACAAACTACATATGGAATTCGTTCTTGAAAATACTTTTGTGTCTATATATCTATGTGGGGCATGAATTCGTGCCAGTCCTTTTATTTTGTAAATACAAGAGGTAGGAGGAAAATAACTTAATGCGTAATAGATCTCATGCATATGAGTATAATTGCGTAGTTTGATATTCCTCACTCATTTAATCTACGAAATAGAGACAATGGAAATTTTAATTTCTCAGAAAATCAAGAAATGAAACTTTTTTTTCCGTCAGTCTTTTTTACTGTACTCGGAATCTACGAAACCGGGATTCACGAAAGTCAAGTGAGGGAATGTGGTGCCCATACTCTGTCTTGGGCACAGGCAATTAATTCACTAAATCAATTTGAATTTGGTAGGTTGCACTTTGATGTTGGCATATCGTCAAAACGAACCTATAGAGCCTTATGTGCTAACAAAAGAGAGAAAAACTCAGGGAAATCCGGAAACAGGACAAAAAAGGTCATACGGATCACGGAGTTCATTGGTAGAGCTAGTCAGTGAATGTAGCCAATACCATGTAGAATTGCCCCTGTCCACGGAAAAAATTTCCAAAAATCCGAAATTTCTTGGTTTCTCAAAAATTTCCGAGCATCACCCTTTTCGGCTCGAGGTGGATTTTGTGATCTTCATTTTAAGACAGTTAACGATGACCGATTCTTCTGGTATTTCTAACAGTATGAGAGGATAAGACGTAGTGTATTGTGAATATCAAGAATCGGCTAAATTATTACAGGCTAAGGGACAGGAGGAGTGAACTTTCAAAAACTGAAGGTTCTGAAACTGCACCCAATCAAAAACTTGATCATTTTTTTTGAAGGGTATAGAGGACTTACAGTCCAGATGGGAGACATGTATTCAACTTGGTGGTGACTATGTTCGAGATTAATAAAATTATTTTCCTCCTACTATTTCTGTGTTCAAAATAATTATTACTGGCACGAATTCATGCCCCACATAGATATTTCACAATTCCCTGTTCCCCATCATTCTAACAATAAGTAATACTAATACAAAATGGGAATACATACGTACCTGCAGCTATACACAGGGTGATAATTCATAGTAAACTCTTTTAAATGCCAAAAAATTCAAAGATTTATTCGTCGCATTATTATGAATTGTGAAGGGTTCAAACTTCAAGTATTATTCTGAGCGTAATGTGTTTTTTTAAAAGCTGTACAATTTAGCATTTACCATATGAATCTTTTTATCCTGCTATTATTCAGAGAGGACGAGGTCATCACTCTAATTCTCTCTTTCTTTCATGTTTCGTGATGTTTTTCATCTATTTAGGATTTGAGTTTTTTTCCACATAATCATAATGTGAATGTTCGAAATAATAATATTTCCCGTGTGTAAAAAAGTTGAAAATTCCTTAGCATGTGGGAAAATATTATTAATATTAATATTATTACCTACTCTATTTCTTGACATTACACTGCTTTTTTGTTATTCATTCTCAAACGACGTTTTCGTATTTACATTTAAAATGGATGGCACATGGATCCCCAATGTTTGTAAACATTTCGTACAATGTAAAGGCATAAGGTAAACCGCAAACGGAATGTGAATAAAATTCATTCTTTTTCTTGCCTTCTTGTTGTTGTTTATTATTATTATTATTTTATTATTGTGGACAGATTCTGTAGATACAGATTGATAAAATGCACTCTGTACTCATCCTTAATGTTAAACCAACAAGTTGCATTATAGCTATTTCATATCGTATATTTTGTTTTATTTAGCTCCATATATTTCTCTCTCAGTCATTCTGATATGGGATCTCTGTAATCTGTAATAATTTGTTATCCATATACAAAGCAGTGGGATTTCAAACTACTATAATAATAAAATACAAAATGAGTCAAGTACATAATAATAAATTTAATTAAAAAGATAAAAAGGTTCTCCTACCATAATAATATAAACTATCATCAGTTGATGTGAGCAAAGAGTTGGGAAAAGAAATGGGAAAGAATATTGTTATTATTATTACTATTATATATATAAATATTTTTTTTAGAAATCACAAATGAGTAAATGACTCCAAAAAATCAGCTTTCATTCACTTGATGCATTTTATGTAATTTAGATTAAATGTATATGTGTCGTTGACTGGAAAGTGATGCGGATGCTAAATACGTTTTTTTCTCTTCTTCTTCTTCGTCGTTGTCTTTTTCATTTTTGGTGAGAGATCAAGTGAGGAGAGTAAAACGAGATAGACATACGCATAAAACGAGTACAACTTACAACTTTTGTTCAAGAATGTTTTATGCATAAAAAAAAAATTTATCAATAGGTTTTATACTTTGTATACCGTACATTTAGTTATAGGCATCCCTCTGTAGCTGTAGTCTGTACTGTGATCATTTTATTTTGTTTTATATAAAAAAAATATGTATATAAAGATAGAGTGGGGTGAATTAGGGAAGAAGCTTACTCATGAAAATGAAAAAGAAGAAGATGATGATGATGATGATGAGTTAATATTAATGACTTGAGGTTTGGTACTGTTGGTAGCGTGACTTGTTCTTCTTTTTCAATTTTTTTATATACATTTTTCTATGTAATATTTATTAGAAATGGAAGTTGTGTGTTGTGATCAGTTGTTGATCATTTCCATCTTTATCATCGTGCTTGTTGTCGTTGGTTGTTGTTGTTGGATGCCAATTAAGGGTCATATGGGATTGTACATGTAGATTAAATGGATGAAGTTGCAGTTATACTGTTAATTTTATAATGTGTGTTCCTCAGTGGTCAGTAGTCCACTGTTCCCTGTCCACGGTGACAGTGGCACTGTCCACTATACCCAAAATATTTATCTTGAAAATGTATAATTTATTTGTGTGTGAACTCACGAGTAGTCACGAGTCACAACACAGTCAAAAACTCAAAAACATATTGTGGAAGGAAAAAGGAAACATTCACCACATTAAAAATGTTGAGAGTATAAAGATGGGAGCATCTTTGGATTTATGAGGTGATCATAAGATTTTTTTTTTTTTTTTACTTTAAACTTTCCAAGATCAAAGCCAAGAGAACCGTACAGATTCATCTACGGACCTTTTGTCTTTAATTCTCTCACTAAAATAATGCGTGAGGGAAAGAAGAAAATCCTTTTTCTATATGATATATTCCATCAGACTCAGAGATTTTCCTGATTTTTAATTTCCACAGTGCAGTCTTTGAACTTGAGGCGTATCAAAAAAGAAACTCATTTTCATTTTCTGTATTTCCCTCAAAAAACGAAACTCTCGTTCACGACTCTCCATAATTCTTTGAATTCACATGTTGTTCAAATGGAAACTGTTCAGTATACGCAATAGATTTTCCTTTTTCTTCTCTTCTCTTCTCTTTTACATGGATACAAAAATTTGTTAAACGTGTGTCGTGTTTGGCAGATTCGTTTCCGCTTGGATAAAATCAGATAATTTTTAAGTGATTGCAGATACATAATAATAAAAAAAATGCTCTACTGATGAGAATACTGTAAAACTAAAAACTGAGGGGAAAAAATGAAATCTCCAAGGAAAACATGATATCGATTTGAAACCAATCGATCAGACAACAACAAAGGGAAAGAGAGGATGGACTCGATGAACATTGACTAATTGTTATAGTCGATATAGTAATTTTGTGATTGGAAATTGAAGTACGTTACTTAACCTCAGATCCTCAATCACCCAATCACCAAATCATCCAAATAATCTCAAAATTGTTCTTCCTTCTCATCGCACAATCTCATTTTAATCTGAATCTAAAATGTAATTTGAACTCTGCACGTTTCTTCTCAGCCCATTTCCTTTCTCAATCTCTCATCATACATGTATGCAGACAGTCAACTCTTCATCTTTCCTTCCACAAATCCACAAAATACAACACGCAAAAAAAATGTAAACTCGATTATTTTTTCCTCCTAATTACATTGGAAAATTCAATCAGTTTAAGATCATTGTGTTTTGAAAACACTGTTTTCACCAAAATATCCAGAATTGAAAAACAAATCCTTGGCAAACACAGAAATATCTATTATTATATATACAGAAAATCTTTCATAAAATCTTTATAAAGTCATTCGAGATAAAAAGAGCAACTCATTTAACCATTTGAGGGAAGACAAGATGAACCAAAAACCTTTAAAAGCCTACGTAAATAACTAATGAAAATATCAAAAGGGAAAGAGAAACGAGCTCATCGCGTGTTTAATGGGTATAACAATTAGCACAGAAAGTGCTTGACTCAAGTGGATTCGTCTTGTGTTCTTTACTGTTTATTTTTTATGCTATCCTTTATAAAGTGGACCCATGCAGATATTTATATATTTATTTAGCAATGCATTTTTTTAATCTATTTCCTTTTCAATGTACAACACTTACAAACAAATCTAAAGCTAGATAAGAAAATAAAAACAAGGGATGAACAACAAGAGGAACTCAGCTGGAGACTGTGATAACATGAATAATTGTTGGTACATAATTCCAAACATTATATGAACAATATCATATGTGTACTGTAAATACTAAACCACAGGCCATATGTCGAAGGTTAAAAAAATTCTCCAAATTCCTTTCCCAGTTTTACCTTACAGACAAGCTACAAGCTGTACAAACTCCACAGTGCACGGACAGATTATACATACACAAATACACATATCTGTACTCTCATTACTCACACACACATCCTCGTATGAAATTGTGTATACGGATTTGTTGAAATCCTAGACAGAGCGCATAAAACAGAGCGAGAAGATCGTTAATCAAATTTGTGGCAGAGGAGTCGCAACTCCAGTCATTCAGCCATAACACAGATCTGATGACTGAAAAATATCTGTTGAGATGTTTTCATCATGTTCATCAAGTTGTACAAAGTGGGTAGAGAGTGCACGAGAGAGAGAGAGAGAGACACGCATATTTGGTGAATGAGAGTGTAATATACTGATATGTACTTACAAGAAGAAAAAAATCTGTGGAAACTTGTACATTATACACACAAGTAGAGACAAGAGGAATTTTTTGGAAGACGAGACGAGACAAAAAGGTATGGCTAATTCTAGTTCTTCTGGTATAATCTGAGATTTGATCGAGCACTGGGACTGGGTTACTGTAACTCTTTCTTGCCCCTCACCTGTATGTTTCTCTGTATATTGTGTGTGTGTGTGAGAGAGTGTGTGTTTGTGAATTCCATAGATTAAAGCACTGCCAAAACAACTAAGGATAAGAGCCAACATCAACAACCCACTATCAACTATATTAACTATATATGTGTATTTATTATTTATTATAGCCCATCTCAACTAAATTATTTTATATTGCAAATATTATACATATAAAAGATAAACAGGCTTGTTCTTTCTGTTTTTCCCTTCTTCTTCTTGCTTTTAGCTACAGAGTACACACTACACGCTAATCCATCCACACAAATCTATCGAAAATTTGCATGTAATTTCACCTTTGCATATCAGAGAGAGAGAGAGAGAGAGCGAGAATCCATTCTCAATCCAATAATGTAGATGAGAAAAAAAGATGAGAGCGAGATGAAGAGAGGGAATGTGCAAATAATTACATATTACATGCCTTCATCTTCATCATCATCATCTTCCTTATCTCGTCTATATAACGTTCATAGTTCATATCATCAAGTGAAGAGCTTACAAAGTTACTGTAACTTTTTTTCCTTCTCTTCTCTTTCTTTTTATGCTCCCCACAGATTTATTTTTCTCCCGGCAGCAACACAGCATCAAAACTTTTAACTCTTTCGCTTCTCAAGTCAAAAGGAAGCGTAGAAAAACATATACAAAACTCATCAATTACCAATAATTCAATTCACCTTTAAACCTTAATCATCCTAAGTCTACTCCACCTTACTCATTCATAAATCCAGAGAGAGTAAGAGAGAGAATGTATCTGTATGTGTGTGTGTGTGTGTGTGTGTTTGTATGCAGTTGTAATAGATTAATAATAATAGAGAAGGTATAATAAATAATTATAGATTGTAGTGAAAACAAAAACAAGTCGTACAGTCACATTTAAAACTGTACCTGCAAACACATGCTATAATTTGTCTTGTCATCTTTATATTTGGAAATGTGGATTGACCCATGTATATTTGCGGTGTACTTTTTGAATATATTCGAATCAGAATCAAATAAAATCAGAATAATAAATGAAAGAGAGTCGGCAAAGGAAATATTGTATGTTGTAATATTCAAATCATTGCTGTACATGTAATCTGCCTAGTAATTTTGGTATAGGAAATCTGCATAATTTGTACGGATGGATTGGTTTCCGTAGTCTGCAGTATTATATGTACAGTTATTTGAAGAATTACTCGCTCGACTTTGACTTGAAAGATCCTGATGATTTTGACAGACTAACTGGCAGACAGACCATTTACTATTACTGTTAGATCAAAATTACAATTTCTCCTTTCGAATTTGATACAATTTGGAATTGCTTATTGGATTTACATTTGAATTTGGGTTGGGAGTTGAGATTTTCATTTGGAAACTTTTGAAGAGAGAACGAGAGAGAGAGAGAGAGAGAGAGAGAAGAGTAAAAGGTACAAGGTATAAAGGGATGATTTAACTGACTTCCGTAATTTAATATACCATAGATTTCTAAGTCTATTATTACCCAAACTTGATGCCAATAAATTATAGCCTCTTGATCTCATCTTTTTTTCATCTTCCTCTCAGATTTCCAAATGGAATTTGAAGGAAAAAAGGTGAATGAACTTGCCAGGGAAAACCACCCCAATGTTTTTATTTTTAACACTAAACATTTATTTATTGTTTCACGTCAAAAAAAAGACAACCTTTCAGGGAAGAAACTGTCTACATAAAATAAAAGCATAATGAGGAGCCTTGAGGCCTCATCATTTCATATTTATTATTATTTATATGCATGTTTAGGAAATTGAAAAGTTGGATATGGGAAATTCTCAAACAGGATCGATGCAAAAATTCGTACATATATAAACAAAAGATACCGTATCCAAAAAAGAAAATCCATCAAAAGGTTTTACCATGGAAAATTTTTTGAGGTGATGCGATGCACTCTCTACTGCTAATTAAAACTAATTAAAACAGTCGAGTTCAACTGAATTCGTATGCAAAGTTTACTTGAGACTCTGAGACGAAGCAGTTTGTTGCTGTCAAATCCACTTTTTGTCACACCAGCAAGACATTTTGCGATTTGTTATTGCAATAGTTTTCTACAGTGAGTTTTCGAGGTAACGAGCGACGATTCAAGTGATTCGAGTACTCACAGTCAGTAAAATACAAAAAACATACTGTTAACATTTAACCTATTTTGCCGACTCGAATGAGAGACGAGACGAGACATACAGAATTATGTGCTTGTTATACCAATGTCGTTTCCGTTTTATTTCCTACATATCAAATTATATTCTCATTCTCGTCCAATTGACTTAATGTTAATTCCTCATGTTGTCATTCCTATACTGTCAAAGTCATTGTCCTTTTTCTTCCCTCCTTTTGACTCGTTGTTATTCCAATGAACTTTGAGCCAGACAGAACAAAACTCAGTGAATTCAATTCCATTTCAAGTCCAAGGCCATTATTACAATAGTAATAATTATTATTATTATTAGTATTTTCGTATTTGAGACATGTAAACAGGGTAATTATTATAAGTAGACCACCAAAATAATAATCGGACATGGAAGACAAACCGGAGACTTTGCGTAAATTAATTACTGTTGCGGTGGTCTCACAATAATTGTCTATAAAAAAATACCAGTAAACAGAGTTCCTCTCTCAAAATCTCACTCATATATTCCAACGTCTTTTAATTATTTTAATTACTCTCAAAGTTCCGGACTCATTGCATAATAAGAATAAATTATTCTGACTAATAATTATTCTCACTCATCTTAAATACATACTTACACACCACGCACTATTTTCGCACGGCCGCGCACGAGGATTTATACAGAAACGGAGGTTTTTTCATTGATCAGCTCATTGTAAGTAAACTAACAGCTGGTACTAACAGCTAAAACTGGTAAGAATTGAGAGCGGAAGATGGGTAACTTTTTTCTCATTGTGAATTGTTATGCAACTTATATATATATTATCTCATTATCTCATCAACTGAACAATCCAGGATCTTTATTGACTTTCAAAGGCCACTATAAAATGCGGATTGTACGTGCAAATATTAGCACAAAGTATACACAAAAAAATGAGTAAATTAATGATTCCGATGACAGACTCTATGAATATACGTACGATGATAAATTTATCGTTGGTCTACTATCAACTATGTATATATACTTAATATTTATGTATATTCAAACAAAACAAGTACAAGTACCAGAAAAAAACAAGTCTAAAACCAGTCAGACTGTATTTTTTTAAACTTATTTTCCACATTAAAAAATGGACAATTCACCCATCCCATCACACACACACACACACACATACACAAATACAAAATAATATGGAAATGAAGGATAAATGTGTGTAGATATACTTTGATATGTATTACTTTTACAAAATAGCCCAATGACTCCTTCTCACCTCCTTTGCTCCAATAAAGCCATTCCCTGGTATTGTCCTAATAGCGACTGTTATCTATATCGTACTTATTCATGATCTCTTGAGTTTGACGCAATTACTTACTGTGTAATATTTAAATGTATGCAGATTTAGACTCATCATCTTCATATATGACCATACCCTTAACAATTTGATTGCAAAAATCAAAATATAAATAAAATGTGCATATTTGACGAGCTTGAAGATTACTCAGATTTTGCAATTCATGGAAATTAATTGAGAACTGATGACACAAAGTATTGCCATTATTATTTTTACAAAGAAGTTAAACCCAGTTAGATTTTGATACATAACGGTCCTCGTTTCCTCATCCTGCTCAACATTTTAATCTTCAAACTAACGTGCACATTGCTCTTTAAGAAAAACTCTATGTTGCTGAGTGATTTAAATTACAATGAAATTATTATTATTATATAGAACTATACAGACAGAGCTGTGAATGGAGCATCATCATCCCAAATTATTACATTACGTCATGCTCATATTATTTTCCAAGTGAACCACAACAGAGGTAAAGGCAGGAGGAGACAGGATAATGGATAATGGGGCTTTTTTTACTTGTGGGGATATCATATCAAAAAATTCTCAATTCCGGATTTTTCAATGACAATTTACAACTTGGAATCCCCAGGGAATAATCAGAATCACGTTTGTGTATCAACATCTACTTTACTTTATGCGTGCGTTTATATGTGTGTGTGCACTCGAAATGAAATGAAAGAGTTCTCAAGTCACAGTTAAATGTCTCAGTTTTGTTCGAGTTACATTACTGCAAACCCCAAACTCTAAGTTCCAATCCACTTGAGTTGAGAACACACTTACAACAGTTTACTTTAGATTTATTAAAGAATCATATCATATCATACAAATTCAATTGCATAGTGGTTCATTTTTTATGATTCATTCTTTGACATTTCAAAATATCGTAAATAAATGTTGTGTGTACCGGATTTATTACGAGCAGAAAAGCTGAATGGGAACGGTACATTAAACTATCTGTAATTTGAGGTAATGACATTGAGGCAAAGGCCACGTGTGTTTCTATATTATCTTTGTTTGTATTATTATTCTTATTATTCGATGATTACTTGAGAAAATCGAGGGTTCAAAATTGAGACAGAGAAATTGATCCTTGAACTAAATTGAACTCATCCTTATGTGAACCTCAACCTTAAACATTTCAATTTACACAGGAAACTTTGGATATTGGGGAAACAATTGAAATATGTCAATGCTGGACTTTGATTTTGATTTGTGACTCTTCAATTGGATTGGATTATTCATTTTGCATGCAATATTTGAAGTTTTATGAACTCTGATGGATTTTGGTTTTGGTTTTGGTTTGGGATTCCTATAAATGTCTGTAATCATGCTGACTCTAAATTTTCCATTACATGTATGTGGAAAAATTGCCAGATATATTTGCTAATAATAATATTATTATGAAAAGACTTTGAATTTAAATATTGGAAGATGCAGAAGAAGAAGAAACGGATGATAATTTGTTTTTATTCAGAGGACAAACATTTTTGTGCCAACTCTGGGGTTTGTTGGATTTTTGGATTTTGGATTTTGGATTGTGTCAGTTTCTCTCCGTTTGTGTAGTTTGCAGTTTGTAGGTACAGATTGAGCAGAGCATTGAACTTGCCAAAGCTAAATTGCCATTTCATGTCATGCCTCAAAGGTCCTTTTCAACTTAAGTTGCGTCTTCTCTGATTAGTGTTTAGCACACACACACATACACATTTACACAGAGCACACACATGACTACGAATAAAACCAAAGAAACTCAAAATCCCAAAACCAAACCACAGTGAAGCATAGTACGTACACACACACACACACACACACACAAACTCTTCGTTTTTTGACAAACCTAAAACATATAAAAGAGCCACAACAACCAGGAACCAGCTGCTTATCCATTTAACTTAATGGTAAAACAATAACACATGGACTCCTTGTATATATACAGTGCAATCCAATGCAAAATGCAATGCAATGCCAGTGAGTCGGAATCTAAATAGGAAAACTTGCAAAGTTGCCTCTTTACTCTTTGCACACACAGTCTAATAGCAAGTTTGGCTACAGAGTATCAGTACAAGGTGTGTTTTCATTTCAAGTGTGTGTGTGTGAGTGAGTGTATGTTTGTAGTCGTGTAATTCGTGATTCTTGATGAATCCACTCATTCATAAGTAAGAGAACGTAATTCATTTTCGTCTCAATTAGGCTATCCATTTCCCCACACTACCACTCTTGTATACTACTTGTATATACAGTAAATATTAAATCATACTGTAAATTCCAAATTGTGGATGTGGATGTGCACGTTGTAAATTGCAATTTATCTATGAGGATTTCATGTATCCTTTCCTTCTTCCTTCTATTTCCAGCTCTTAAATTTTCTCTCTCTCTCTCTTTCATTTTCATGCTTCAAAAAATTACCAAGTGTTCAAAATTCTACTCCGTTCCATGTGAAATCAAAGTCCGCCTTGAGTCTTCAATGATGTATATTGTTAATCAGAGTGACTCTTGACTTGGTGTTGAATGAAATAGCGGATTTTCCATCAGGATGACGGAAATGATGATGAAATGATGAGTTTAAATTTTGAATTTTGAATATGAAAACATAATAGGAATACAACGAATAGGTGAATATATGTAGGAAATGTCTTACCGATATCCAAATTGAGGGATCTTTGTCTTCGGAGGGTCTCTGATGGACGTCGAATGGAGGAATTGTTGCAGTTAGACAAACAAAGTGGTGGATTATTACCAGGACTTGTAGCCGGATTTCCAGAAGGATTTGCAGTCACCCAGGGCAAATACCAATCATCCTGCATCACGTACCAATAAGCCTATATAGAAAAATATAAAGACATTAAATATACACACATACTTATTTTTTGTTGTTCAAAAATCCAACTATTGTTACGCGTTATTTAAGTGACAAGTGACACACGATCCGAGGTTTGTCAAGAGCTCTTGAGTATATAATATTAATATATAAAGCATAATAAAATGTGCGCGCTCATTTACCGTACGCAGATTACTCTCTGCACTTGTTAAAAAATGAGTTGAAAATGACTCAGCTCACTATCAAGAATGCCGTGAAAACCGTGAAACCGTCTTTGACATTCTTAAATTTGCATGGCTACAAAATCTTTTCCTGTCATTTATTTCATTTTAGCATGCTTTAGTATTTCCAAGATGACCAAAAACAAAACACCAACGACAAAATTAAAATTCCAGTACATTTCTTGATGAAAGGATTTTAAATTTAAAGCTTTGTATTTGGCTTGTTTTTTCTTGTTTTAGTTTTTCCGTCTTCAAATTTTTGCATTAGTTGGCAATTCTACATGTACAGAGAGACAATGGCAAAACTTTGCGGCGTAAAAGTAAAATATATAGGAACTCGAAAATCTCCGTCCGTTGGCATGAACATGAGAATGAAAATCTAATAAGTCCAGGCGACTTTGCATTCCGTCTTCACCCAAAACTCTCAAGACGAAAGACGACAAATTGAGATGACAATGAGGATCCTTAGTGAATTATTACTTTTACCATCCGACCGTCATCACCAATGCTGTTTGGAGAGCCAAAGTCCCTAACGTCATGTCACGTTCAACATCACAATTACACCTTTTGCATTCATTTCAACTTGCAACACTAATCACACACGCTGGAATGGAATGGAAGCTCAAGTGTACCAAACCAACGCCTACAAAGTGTCACAAATACAGATGTACTTACAAAGTTCTCATATATACACACACATTTTTTTCCTTCCCTCTCGTTACGATTAGCCGCTCCATCACCCCGACCGACCCCGAACGGCCCAAGTTCAATTCAGAAATTCTTTTCTGAGGAAGAAAAAAAATTAATCTGACTTACCATTTGATTTATAACGTAATTTTTCTCATTTCTTTCTCTCTTCTTCACTTCCTTTTTTTCCCGTCTCTAATTGTTAATCCTCATCGGGCATTTATTACAATCAAACTATTCTCATCAGGGAGGACAAATCTGTGGAAAAAATACTCTGAAATACCTTCATTTCCCTTTTTCTTTCCTCACAGTTTTTTCTCCGCATCCACACCCATCAAAAGTATCAAAAAAAAAAATCCACATAAGTGAACAGATGAAATTTAATGCCAACTTGAAGAAAAAGCAAAAAAAAAGTTGACTACGTTGTAAATACTAATCGTAAGTTGGACCACTTTTGCGACTCGTGGCCAAGTCAAACCAAGCCAAGTCAAACCTACAGATATATCTGTGACGACTGCGAAATATGAAATAATTTATGACACAAAAGGCAGGAAGCGACCATTTTCATCACGCTTTTTATCGATTGATTTTCCTTTTACTTTTGTCTATTCTATTTTTATATTTTATTTTCAATAATACACACACATAATAAAACAAAAGACCAAGACACTTTCGTATAATATGTATTAAATACATTCAGTGAGAAACACAAAAAACCGAATCTAATGGAAAACCGTGACGAATTCCACAGAGAAAAAATAGAAATCATTTGGTGAGAGAAAAGGATTTCCTTTAAAAAAAATTCATAGTGAGAATTAGAGAATCAGAATCAGGCCACATGAACGAAAAACTCTCAAATGAGTAAAATGAAATTGAAAATTTAGAGGATTTTTATGTCAATGTATACGTATACATATATATAATTTTACTTTTTGGGGTTAGAAATCTTTGAATCTTTTTGTCCGCAATCCCTCAAATATTTCTCCATGGTTTTCTTTGCCTTTCCAAAAATGAAACGTTCGTCTTCGTGTGTGTGCAGCTTCAAAACAAATAACCATACGCATTTTCCACCATTTATATATCATTATCCGTCATAGTTTTAAGTTGAAAAGTGTTTTTTTTCCTTTGTATTTGTCTGCACTTGGCTCTTGGTTGCTGGTTTGTTATGGTTTTTTCTCTCTATTTCTTGTATGATGGTAAATAATAATCGTGGGCTAACCTCAAGACTCGAGTAAAGAAAGAAAACCAAGTTGAACATTTAGTCAAGGATGTTTCTGCCCTATCTTTGAGACATGAGACATGAAACATATAATTCGAGAGTAAAAACCAAAGAGACGGAGAGAGAGGAAAAGCTCAAACACACACACACAAACGCATGTAAAACTCATGAATGCTCAACCATACTCCAAAGTCAAGTCAAGTCGAGTGAATCTTCTCCGGCATCACGCTGTCATCAAAATAATGGAAATTTTGGTGCATTTTTCATAAGTCAACAGATGACAAAAAAAAACATGAGAAAATCAAAAAATCTTTCCAGTTTTACACGCTCAAAGAGAAAAGGAGAGAGAGCGAATCTTTGCGTTTGTGAGCTCTATTCAAAATACATAGACTATGTGTCGTAAAAAATTATAGCAAACTTGATTCACTACATGACAAGATTAAGATTTTGGTTACACGCAAATCCAAGTCCTACACAAAACTTTTCTAATATAATTTTTTTTGTTTTTTTTTTTTTTTGATAAAATTCTGTATCCTTCTCAATATGCACCTACATGAAATGTTTGGAGTGTGCGGAATCCATTGCGGGGTTACGATTTATTGTTATGACTATATGGGAAAAGTGAAATGAAGATGAGATGAGACTCAAATCCAAGAGAAAGAATGGAAAATATGACAAAGATGTAAAGAAAATGAAAAGTGCGACAGCGACAGCGACGTATACGCTCGGAGACTAAAGTCTATATAAATTCCAAATCCAAAGCTGAAACCATAAGCTTAAGTCGTTTCATTTCATTTTCGATTTCCAGTTCAGGGTGAAACAGATAGCGAGAGGATCGAGGGACTTGAGCCAGGGATAATGCTAATGCTTTTTAATGAGAGTTTATATACTCATTCTTTTTACCTTACAACTCCAAATGAAGCTTCTTGAAAAAGATTAAAAAAAACCTCCTTTCCCTTTTCTTACACCTTCTTCCTTCTAACTTCATGTTCATGTACTCCATCATTTCTCACTCAAATCTTTTACAATTTACCCAAAAGACTTAAAGAGATTTGTTTTATTTTTATTTTTCCTCTCAAAAAAAAAAAACTAAAACTAAAACTAAATATAATAAAAAATGCAAGGTGAAATTATGTGCGATTTTGTACAGTTCGATTCTCATTTATTTATCGTCACTATGTGTACTTGGTTTGTGGACTCTTCAAATTACTCCTTAAATGTTCATATTTCATATTCAACCAAAGAGACAATTCCACTCTCTCTCTCTTTTATTCTGAGTCAGAAATCAAAAATCAGGTCAATGTCATTTCCATTTTGTTTTGATTGTGTGTCTCTGTCCCCAAAAATGTCATGGAAAAAAAATCGACATCAATTTTCTATTTAGCTGGAGGAAGAACCAACGGAAGTGAATTTTCTACTACAGATTACGGATAACAGATTTTCTCTCATCGAGATCTTGCAGATACAAAACAATGTAAATTCGCCAAAACTTTTAGCTGTGTAAATACATGGAAAAGGACAAAAACATGTTTTTCCCGAAGAAATCCGTCGAAAAAGGGTAAACAGATTGAAATCATCACCCGAACTTGAGCTCCCTAAATGGAAAATGACTAAAAAAAAGTCAAGGATGAGAGAAAACTTTACTCCGTGTCAATAGATTTTTATAATGATAAAACGGGGAAACGCTAAAAGACTCTGGCCATAAATAAAAATAAAAATGTACTAGATAAAAAAAATGCAATGTGAATACAAACCAAATAGGATTCAAGTTGTTTACATTTAGAATTTTACACACTGAGCAATTTATAGTCTACGCACTCTTTGACTCTTTCCGTAATCACAGCAACAACTCAGACCACCATCATCATCAAGTGAAGTAGGTGACCTATTTAAAATTTCAAGGAGAGAGAGAGAGAGAGGATTCTCTCCTGCACCTCATATGTACAATTTAAAACCGAATCTCGAGAGTGAAAAAACTATATACATGTTCACTTTGGTTGAAAGTTAAAGTTGAAGAGGTTCAACTTATTTGAGTGCTCAGCCGTGGATTTCGGAACGAATTGTAAAACAAATGTGTTAGCGTAAGTATATGTACAAAAAAGTATGTAGCATGTACAAAAAACAACAGCAAAGCTAACCACGTTATACATACATTTTATATCAAATAATATGACGTGACGTGTTGTTCTCAATTGATATAATAAATGATGATACAAAGGACACATAAATACAGTGATAACAAAACGAAAATAAAGAGATGGGAGGATTTGAAACGGTTCTCATATTCTTTATATACGTTTTTTTTGTATGTACGAGCGAGATGGAGATGGAAAAGGCAAAAGACACACGAAGAAGAAAAGAAAACGAATGTGGATACATATGATGTACGTATTCATGACAAATTGGAAAAGTGTGAATTCGAATTGCCATTCTAATGTGGTGATGCCACAGGGGTAGACTGCATCTAAATACAATCTTTATTGAAATAATACAGATGGTTTGTCGTTTGTGTCTTGTGTGTATTTACTTTTACTACATTATATTTACAATTTACTCCGTACATGCGCCCATTTACACATGATTATTTTTGTCAGTAATGACCACATTTATGTAGCATTAAAAAAGGATCATCGTTTTTCCCAAAGTTGCGTCAACACCATGAAAAGAGATGATACTAAAACTAATACAACAGTCACGTTCAGTCACTTTACTTTCAAGATCATCATTTCCCTCATATATTAATCATATGAGGTAGAGAGAGAGAGAAAACATTCCAAAATTAACATTGGACAAGTTAATATCATCAAATTACTAATTCTATGGACTTTTGTACTATATTTGCTATATTATATTTTATATCATTTACTCTACCTCTAATTAGTTTTAACCTCAGCATGATTTCATGGTCACTTGACTGTTCAAGTACAAAGTCCACAACCAATATCAACAATTTGGCAAATGTCGCATGTCACATTTCCTAACGATAAGCTACATACATACATCAATTGCTATATGAATTACAAATACGAATTACGAATACCTATACATATGCGCTTTTAATTTGCGCTCATTAGAAATCTTTTGGAAAAATAAACTTTTGACTTTGACTACACATTCAAGCGGACATTCAAATGCCTCTCTCATGTAAAGTAAAGTAAAAAAAAGTATGGAAAATTTCCTTTCAAATCTTTTCAAAAGTTTCTTCAAATCTGAATTAGATTGCTCCAAGGCAAAAAAAAAAATGTAATGATTTCATGATTTCAGTTTATCGTGAGTTTATGCGTTTACACTGAGTATAAAGAAGTAACTAGTAAGAATTACGTAGAACTCACGCACCCAAAGTAAATCCCGTTTATTTTAATTTCCATCTTTGATTTGGATGAGGACTTGAAGGAAATGTACTCATAATTTCACTGTATGTATATGGTAGTGTAGTGAGGATGTAGCGATTGCAGCGTGTGTGTACAAAAATCTATATAGATGATTAATAATGAAATGCCCGGTCACCAATAAATAACTGGCCACCTATGGTTTCGGTCTGACTTCTCAAAAGCTGTATAGAGCCTCAAGTCAAAATACAAACCAGATACTTTAAAAATCTAATGTAAACATTTGACGAGAGGGAAAGAGAGAGAGAGAGGGAGAGAAAAGGAGAGGTATAAAAAATGACTTCCGCATCCCTTTAGATGTGTAGTGTGTAGCTACATCTTACATCATCTCAGTGTGTGTATCGTGTCAAGCTAATTGCAAATTATAAGCTCATCCCTACTGAATTTTTCTTCTTCTTCTTCTTCTTCTTCTTTCACTTTTGCCCCTGTCTCTGTTTTCTCGTTCTAAAGTCCACCGCTTTGTATATACACACACAGTAAATTACGTATGATATGTATGAAATATACGAATGCTGTTATCTTTCACTGTTTTGTTATTGTATATCTGTACAGATATACGTTGCCTTTCCTATTCCGATTCCTATTGTTATTGTTGTGATCAACATCAACCAAACCCTAGAAACAGATAATTGGCAATCAAATCTGTAATCGTCTTTGTATCTTTTCATGTTCTCCTCTTTTGCCCTCCACAATTACAATTTATCACTCGGCTTTTCATCCAAGAATAAAAGATTCAGACTCATCTCATATCAAAACCACCAACTTTTGTCTCCCTTTTACAAAAAAAAAAAAAAAAACTCCTTGACTCGCCTTTCATTTGAATTTTAAATTTTGAATGCAAAGCATTTGTGTAAGTGGAAATGTTATTTTTAGCTAATTGTACCTACAATCAATGTAGGAAATTAATTCATTGTGTCTCTTTTTAAATCCACATCAAAATTCATTTCACATCGCATCAACTGTAAATTTATTTTCTAAATACATTTGCATGCTTATATATTTCTTATTTGAGGCGAGAGGGATTTTTTGTACAGAGAGAATTCAATATTTCGTTTCCCTCACAGTCAACGTCGCGTCGATAAAGTTTGGAAAATGTGACAAAAAGCTAGGAGTAATTATGTGCCCAGGAAATGTGCCTATATATATGTATATAAATTTCAAGGTGTGTATGGATTGAGGTTTAAAGGTGTAATCGTAACAGGATTTTTTTGGTGATTAGTAAAAATGAGAAAGGACAAGAAATGGATTCATTATTAAGATTACTTTGAAAAACGTTGATTACGTACATAGGAAATGAGGAATGAGAAAGGAGGGAATTCTATTAAAAATTCAACATGGATGACGAGATGAATGAGGAATGAGGACTGAGAGAGGATTATTGTTATTAATAATTATTTCTTGCAATAATGATTACAAAGTTTCCGCCGTATGAACTATGAATACGAAATACGGAATGACAGTTTGGTTACATTAAAAATTATGTTATGACTCGGTCTTATTCAACACACACACACACACACACACACGCACACACATTGAACAAAATTAAAAGAGAGACAAAACCTGTATAACATGTGTGTGTGGTGTGAGCGTTGAGTGGACAAGTAAATTTGGAGTGTGTATGTGTGTGTGTGAGCAGCTTACGCGTTCTGATTTCTGAGTATGAATAGACAATTCCGCTGTGCTTTTAATTGATATCCGAGCGATTCACCACGTACAAGTCACACACCAGCTCCACGCTCATTAACATCACCATCACCATCAACTGAATTTATACTTTGTCGTTTTCCTATATGTATGTAAGTACTAAAGTATGCTTTGGACTCATCCTCATAAACAAAAGCAAATCATTACATTAGTGAACCCCAGCAACACGTCCAACGTCCAATACCAAAAACCAAAATCAATGGTAATTAGCCCACTTTGAAGGAAAAACAAAAGCCGAATAGGTAATGTTTTTTTCTTCCTTTTAAGTATCTGTCGTCTGTAGTCCACACTTGTCTCTAATACTCATACACATACTCATACTCATGACTAAACACACTTGACTTGACTATAAACATTCTTCAAAAAAAAATACAGACTGTCTCCTTAACAGTCTTAACTCTAATGACCATCAATGAATTAAAACACTCTACCACTCACCAACAATACTCACTTGATACAACTCGTTGTTTGCGTCACTAAACCAGCAACCAGTATGAGCACCTGAGCACAGAAAACTCAATGAAGAATTTCCAAATTCCCAATTGTGACTGTGTAGATGTAGATGTTCAGAGACTGTGGCAAAATGGGAATAGAAATTTTGAAATTGAAATTCACAAGCAAACACCAAACACACTATAAATATAAATAAACTTTAACAGTCTTCAAGACACGCCTGTTGTGAGTTGAGAGTTTTTAAAATCTTGACAATGTTCTTCTTCTTCTTCTTCTTCCAAAACTTTTGAATTGAAATGTTTCCCAAAGTACAATAAAAATGCTCAATTCTTTTGTTCTTGTTCTTTTCTTGCCAATAATAATAAATTGACTGTACGAGTTGATTTGAATCAATTTTACTTAGCATGTGAACATTGAATGTTTCCTATGTAAGATACGGCCACACAGAAATGCTCAGTGAAGCTCAAGACTGAAGAGAACATGACAACAAGTAGGATATTTTGGATTTTGCCAATAATTTACTATTACGATTACTATTTGCTTGCATGATATGAGCCGACCATTTTTCTCAAACCATATCATTTCAGTTTGATCAGGAGTAAATTGTGTTCATTCAATCAATTGGAATTTTGGAGTAGTCGCCGTCGGATCGATTTTCTATTCTTGTACATTGGAAGTACTACATGTGAGGCAGAAGAAACATGTGTGTACCGTACCTACTGTGGAAAATAGCATGATTGTGTGTGATGTATGATGTAAAAATTGGATCAAATTTTTCCCAAAAGCAATTAGCATGAGCATTCTTATATTATAGTGTGATAACTTATCTTGATATATGATTTTATTTTTACTATCAAGAAAAAACCAAGTCCTTATATAGACAGAGTCGAGTGTGGAAGAAATATTGTAGAATTTACAGTGGCAGTGACAGTGACAATACGAGACCAAACTATAGAACTAATGACAAATACAAAGGAATAGAAATTAAATGGAAATTCACCTTGTCTATCAAATTCAAATGACACTTTACAAATATTCTAGGATGCTTTTTCTATCTACAAATATATATCTCCACTCTACAGTTCGAAAACAATTTCCGTATCACATGATGCATAAAATATAATGTTATTTTTCTCTCCATGCTCCTCCGACTCTCCCTATATTGAAAATATCATCTTACAAGTTGTAGTTACAGGTACATAAATTTCATATGTGCGATGCGTATATAAGTACATGTCCTCTGGAAATTCAATGGTCGATGATTCGATGGGCGAACTCTATTTTTTTTTATATTATTTTCCTAGTTCAATTTCCGGTGTCTTGTGTACCTTCTCTTGTCTCCTCTCGACGGGACTAAAATTCACGTTGAACTTGATGTGTACATTGCATTGAATACTTATTATATGAATTGAAAATAATCCCATCTGAAAATTTGACATTGTAAGTCATTAGCTTTCCATACACCAAAAGTTCTGATTCCTTTCTCGATCGACTACAATTCATTATACGTCATTTGACAAAGACAAAACTTTGTTCTCTACCTCTGGCCTCCGTCAAAATGGATAATTTTAAATGACGGCATGGTACGACGCAGATGCAGATGCAAAGGAGCTTAAAATAAAATAAATGGAACTCGCAGAGGGAGATATGATAAAAATAAAGGAAACTTTTTTTCCTGATTGATTTGACGTTCTACGATTTTGCGATTTGAAAGTGTTTAAATCAAAATACAAAAATCAAATATATATACTTTTCCTTGGACAATCTGTTCTGTTCAAATTGACGTTTGCATCTGAGAAGCCGCAAGCTCCAAAAATAGAAAATGAATACATAATTTAGTGAGATGGAACGTTTGATCATTCTACTCATTTGGCAAAGACAATTTCCCTTGTATGAAGAAGAAACGTAGGTATATATTTATATAAAAACTATATTGTATTTATGTTCCTTATCAATGCCGATAGAGTTTCTATTCTCTACAAATTAAGTAAATTAACTCATTGTACGTTGTTGTTGTTACACATATTTACAAAACGTCTAAATTTACGAGTACTGTTTACTGTGTGTGCCGAAATTTCCCTCAATTTCCTATCTGTAACAAGTTTATAATCGTAATTGCGTTCAATATTCAGTTATTCAGTTTGTAGCTTGGAGCAAAGAAATCAAATACTGTTACTATACAAACAATATGTTTTAAATATATCTGTATGATTCCGATATAATACATTCGATGATGATGCGACTCGAACGCTCATCTAAAATTACAGACCCATACAAAAAAAGATGATCACGAAATATTTTTGATTTGTCATTAAAGAAATGAATTAAACTGTACAGGTGAATGCGAGCTAATCGTCAGTTTTTCTAGCACTTATATGTACATCATACATAGATACCTATACATAAGTATACAGTCCACTTGAAAAAGAACCTCTTAACACTAATGAGCTCAGAAATATATCCTTTGAGGTAGAAAGATAGCTGTGGTTTTTCCTCCTCCTCTTTATGTACAACACAGTCAATGTGTTGACTGTCTTTCAGAATGTCTTTGTTGTGAGCAGAGCACGTAAAAACGATTGTTGACGTGTCAATTGAAACTTATCGTTCGAAGTGTGTGATGTGTATAGTGTCAAACTGTAAAAACTATTGTATCGTTTGAAATACCTAATAGTCCTCAGTTATCCAAATTTCCCATGAAGGCACTTTTACATTAATTGCTCACACACACACACACAATGACAATAAAATTGACAATGCCAAGTTGCTCACAACTCACAAGTCTTTGATATATTTGTCGTAGTTCCATCATCATATCGATATGGTTCATCCGTATGTAATTGCAAAATGCTCTACAGTCTGCAGTCTCCACCGTATTTTTTTAACTTTTTTTTAGAAATTCTTAACACCTCTCTCTTTTCTTTACGGAAATATTAAATATTAAATGCTAACTATGTATAAACACTATATAATTATAAATATGAAAGCCATATGAGAATTTTCTACTGTTGCAGCTACTGCGATTGGCGATTGCATATATAACTTATAACATAGTAATTTTAAATGTTACAGTATGGTGTGTGTGTGTATTACTGTGTATGTGTATGAGGTAGCTTTTGTTATGTTTTTCTTGTTGATTCGCTACTTGAAATCCTAAGGAAACTTACTTAGACACTGTGTGCTACTATATACTGCTACTACTGCTGTGTTTGTATATATATAGAAAAAAGTGTAATGACGATGGTCAACAAAGAAATAACAATGAGTCGTTGGAATTCTTCACAACAACAGATTTTTTCCATTTACTCTGAAAAGTTGGCAGTGGGTAGCTGTAATATCCCAAGTAGAAATATATATATGTATATACAATAATATACATAGGAATTGGTAGGAGAAATATATCTGTGGACTAAATATATGTATGCACAGCACGTGTAAACTCGAGAAGTTTCAAATCCCCAGTAATAATACCAAATTTAAACACCCAACAGGGAAATATAATGATGGTAATAATAATAATAATAATAATAATGACGATGATAATGACAGTCCACAAGTCGAGTCATATCCTCATCCGCTGTTTTTATGTATGTGCCTCTTTTTCTTTTTTTTAAAAAAAAGAAGTATCTTCACATTCTGCACAAGAAGTTGAAGCTTCACATCTAAACTGAATTTTCTATATCACTTTTCCCCATTTATTTTTTTCTATTTTTCCACAGATATATACGATATTCAGAATATCAGCCGTCGTTTGTCTCTCGTACTCCGTATATTAATTGTACCTACATAGTGCAAACTGCAAAATCTGCTGTACACTATCCAAAAACTTGCAAAAATTTTTCATTGTGAAATGATTCAGTGGTGTACATTGAACAAGGATAGATGATAAATAATTCAAGTTCAACTGCGGGTACGCACACACATTTTCCGTCTCTCTCTCTGTGTTGTAGGTGCAACAATAATAATATTATACAGGTATTACAAAAACTCGTAGGTTTATGAGAGAGAGAGAGAGAATGCGTGTAATGACAAAGCTGAACGGAGATTGCAGATTTTTTTTTTGTTTTTTTTCTTTTTGCCTCGAGAAGAAATACAAACTCGTGAGTAAATTGTAACGGGAGTTGAAGCTCCCTCCAAACTTCACACACAACACATACAATGAAATTTATATACAGATTTATCGCTGTACAAAGAAAACTTGTGTGCGTTAGCCTTGTCTATTCTTTATTCTTTATTCACTGTGTGCTAGTGTAAAATTGTAAGAAATGGATGGCCAAAGTGTATAAATCTCTGAACAAGCTATAACAACTAGCATCTAGCATACATATTATTTATTATTTTTATGCTTCATTTCTCTGCTTCAAGTCTGAGCACACAATAACACACGATAAAACAACAATAACAATAATAACCCATATGAAAAACAAGAATGCAGAGATATCGGAATCTGCAAGTGTCTGTATATATCGTACATATACGGAAAACTATCGGTATTGAAAATTATTATTGAATATTTCTAATGGTGAATGAATCTGTGTAGAACTGTAGAGTAGATAGTGCACTCATCTCTCATATATACATGTACAGTTTTTTTGTAGTACACAACACGCAGTCAGCTGTCAATTTTACAGGTTCTCAAAGGGTGCTTTTCCATTCAATAAAAAGAAGGAGAGAGAGAGAGAGAAAAAAAAACAACAAACAACAAAGTCATCAAATGAAACAATTTGCCATCTGTATTTGTGTTTGTATCCATATTCCCAATTTCCATTTGAAGTTTGCAGTTCATTCCATCCCATTTCATATTTCGAGGCTATACGAAATTGAGCAGCATTTATGCATTCACTATATACAGTTTATCATTTATGAAAAAATTTAATGTATTAAAAAAAATTAGCATATATATCTTTTCATTTAACTTGCTGTGCGATGAGCGATGACATGAGAAGTTCAAGTCCCACCAAAAGAAAAACCATTAAATAATTAGCTAGGCATGTAATTATAAATTATCATTGCAATTTGTACGCAGCATATACGGAGTGAAATAGAGAAAATCATGAA
This sequence comes from Gisinianus flammeolus, assembly GCA_034699125.1. Lineage (NCBI taxonomy): Eukaryota > Metazoa > Arthropoda > Collembola > Symphypleona > Katiannidae > Gisinianus > Gisinianus flammeolus. The sequence goes on along the minus strand of JAIUND010000419.1, from coordinate 31,092 downwards.
TGAGCAAGTTTTCTTGGTTGTATTAAATTGTCATGTATAATTTCATGCAGTTTACAAGATACTCTTCAACTCTTCAGCTTCACCACATAGACCAGAGAACAAAGTCTCTGCACGCATACGCATGCAAAAATCACACGAAAAGTTTTTGAATTTGCAATTGCAAGCAAGTGCAAAAATTATTAAGAAAAAGTACATTCCCATTCTCATTTTGTGTCATGAAAAACGGAAAATGGCAAATGGCATATTTAAATTACATGAAAATGATTATAGAGAGAGAGAGAATCAAACCGCATTTTCATTCATCAAGAAAAGAAGAAAGACGAACCGAGAGGAAAAGAGAGGAAAATGGAGCCGAATCACTTGACTTTCTTTGCTCATTTCATAGAGTTGATAGAGCACAAGTAAACACTCACAATCACAATTTCCCCCTACAGTTTTTTCTTGACTATTCGGTAAATCCAAGTGTATCAAATCAACTCACGCACAAACAACAACAACAACAAAAATAAAAACAACAATATAACAGCGAAACATCTTTAATCTCCAATCTTGAGAGGGCTTCTCGTTCTCATTGCCCATGATGTAATAAGTACTGAGGATGTTTCCCTGTGCTCTTTCTTCATACAACTGTGTAAGTACATGAGTCAAGTGTATCTAATCATTCCTCCTACATCATATAGATATAGAAACGGAATACGGATTGCAGTTTGGCTTATATCGTGTGGAATTTTCATTTTCCGTGCATCGACTTTTGAGTAGAATGATTCTACTAGAATCAGCACGTGTGCAGAACCCGAACTCCAAATATCGCTCTACCAAATACCAATGACTCTCTCTCTCTCTCTCTCTTCTCTCTCTCCTCTCTCTCTCTCTTCTCTCTCTCTCTTCTCTCTCTCTTCTCTCTCTCTGCTCTCTCTCTCTCCTCTCTCTCTCTCTTCTCTCACTCTCTTCTCTCTCTTCGCTCTCTCTTCTCTCGCTCTCTTCTCTCTCTCTCTCTTCTCTCTCTCTCTTCTCTCTCTCTCTCGTGTCGAGTGTCTCGCGGCTTGATACGGACGAGTGACGAGTAAAGCCCGACTTAGGGTCGATCTACTCGTCGTACATCAAAATTATGTTATATCAAAAAATCATTTGATACATGAAACAAAAGGAAAGGCAATCAAATTGGTATTACAAAAGACACGAAATTCATATGATTAATTTGAACGAATTTGGTTCGGTTCCGAGAATCTTTTAACATTTTTTTTTACATGATACTCTGTGGAATTCCTTCATTCAGTCAATTCGCATTCCTAATTCATATATACATCACGTCTTTTGCTTTTGATTCATCACTAATCGTATGAGTAATGGAATTGTCGTTTTCTCTAGTAATTTTTCCTTGTGGTCTTCACTTTGTCAAATCTCAAATCCTCATACCAAATCTTGCCTTTATTTCATCTCAATATCTACAATCTACAATCTACGATAAATATCAATATTATCAATACCAAATACTAATACGAAGAAATTTCCTAAATGCTTTCTGGCAGTATTTCAATCAGAGTTAATAGCAATGTGCCTATGACTACTGAACTCCTGTCTTTGTAGTATGTACATGCATACAGAAGATAAATAAAACTTATGCATATCGAATTATTTGGTGTGTATATTATTTGAAAAAAAAAAAGGTTGAGGATTTAGAATATTTAGATTTAGATGGTTCATGTTGGGAATGACACTCCTTCTCTCTCATTATCAACTATCAGCCATCAGCTTAGGAAACTCAAGTTGAAGTATCATATAAAAATGCATACATAAAAAAAAATGTGTAAGCGGATCATCATGATCATGCAGGGAACAATAAGGAACAAATACACATCTAAACCGTGTACCTAAGCACATACAGATACAATTCATAGAGGCATATCCCTATTGCTATTGCTATTGCTATTGCAATTGCTCTTACTCTTGCTGTTCATGTCAAATGCCAAACGCCAAATAATGCTAAATTCTAAATAATTCCCCATTTTTTGATGGGGAGAAAAGCGACAAGTGTGTATTGCAGTTGGAATGAGCATACATTTACAGTACATGCATGCACATATAACATGGAAGTCTATGTATGGTTGTAGTTTTGTAGATGATGCACTCTCAGCAGCTACGCGTAAACATTTAAAGCATACATAGGTATATATCTGTATATTGAAGGTAGGTATATAAACTTTGCACGTAGTTATTTAGCTGTTTTCTGACAAGAAAAAACAAGTTTGGTGAATTGGAATTTCTGTCCCTATCAAATTCAACCTCAATACTCATCCCATCCCCAGCATCAGCATCAGTATCAGCATCAGCAGCATCTCATCATTTTTGCTTATGTATTCTAACACCATCGTTCAAATTTTGATATTCTTGCTTTCCTACATGTATGAGTATTCTCAATCCATATACATATACTCAAACATATATTAATAATATATATATATATATATACACACACTTATTTACATTATTAATTTTTGAAATGAGTTATACTATACAAAATATTCGATGTACAAGTTTGTGCATGTGTATGAGAGTGGAGAGACAGAGAGAGAGAGAGAGAGAGAGAGACAAGGGAGAAAAAAAGAAGATTTAACATGACATTCAGTCATTCAGGGTAATAATACAGTACGTAACTTGTTGTATAGGTTGTTCATATTTTCGTTGTAGGTTATTGTGAGCACTTGAGAAAACTATATGGAACGGACTCAAAAGACTCTTCATCTTGACACCTCACCTGCCTCTTCCCTACTCTACTCCAGAAACATCAATACCCACATCCATTATACAGATACTCCTCTCTTCCCCACAACAACGTGTGTGTGTGTACAATACATACATACCTACTCGAAAAAATTATATATACACGCTACTAAACATTTTCTTTACCATCTTTCATCTCTCTCTCTCTTGATAGTTGATGTGGATAGTTGATGAGAGAGAGAGAGAGACAGAGACTCTCGATGCAAATCCAATGCAGTTGTCAGTGTACAACACATACAGACACTTGAAGAGTGTATTGAAACTCCATCGCCTGTACATACTTATACTTGTACTTATACATTGTAGAATGAGACGGAGACACTGTGTCGCATGTAGGTGGAATAAATCAAAATCAAATAGAATCTAGTAGCAGAGGAGAAGCTCACAGAAGAAAAAACTTTCTTCTGTTCTCTGTGAGCGATTCAAAAAGAAGAAGAAGAAGCAGGAAAAAACGAAAGGAAAGAGAAAAATCAAATGTATATATGTGTGTTTTTTTTTTGTTTTTTTTTTTCCAAGTTGCTACAGGGGTGAAAACGGCGAATGGTGAATGGGAAGCAACAAAACGTCATGATGCACACACAGTAAAGGTACAAGGGAAATGAAAATAGTACCTAATAACCATAATTATCGTGTGTGTTTTTAGCACAATTTTCTTTTTTATAACATCCATTTTGGGAATTTCAATTGAAATAACATGGGGAAAAAACACTCTCCGTGTGCGATGGACGATGGATATTCAATGCTAACATGATTCAATTGAAAATTGAAACTTTGAAACATATTTTTAATAAAAGCAAACGTGTGGGTATGGACTATGGAGTATGAAGTTATAATTGTACATAACTGTGAGGATCTTGTGAGAAATTCCCTGGCGAATGGCAATATTTACCTTCGCAGTTCGCACTTATACATTTTCTATTTGTTTCCATCTAACAGACTCACTATGATAGAACCATCATTATTATTATTATTAATATTGAAAAAAAATTGATACGGAAAGGTCAGATTTTTCCCAAGCTCAATACAAATTGAGTGATTTAAAATGGAAAAATATATGGTGTGTGATGGGACGTGGGACTGTGTGTATATAGACGATGGGAACGAGGAAAATGAAAGAAAAATTCTAAAGTAAAAGTAGTTGCTCGTTTTTTTTTTTTGGTATTTAGTTTTTAGCTTTTGGCATAGAACATGATGAATTTCATGGAATTTCCTTGGTGTTCATTAATAATGATAATGAACACGAGGGGGAAAAAAATAGGTAAAGTCTCAAATGAAATTTGCCAAATGCAAAGGAATTTCCTGAAAATTCATATACAAAAAAATAAATTAGAATGCATTGCCAATTGACATTCCAGCAGATTCTCAAATTCCAGTAGTGCAAAAAAAAATTATGATTTCATTTTTCATACCTGTGTGAAATTCATTAGAAACCTCGAATCTGTTAGAAAAAACGGTCACAAAACCATGTATGTGTTCACATTCATCAAGGAGGAAAATTCTTACACCAAATCACTGTTTAATTGCAAAGCCCTTTAAATGAAAATGAAATTGATTGCAACTCACAAAGGTTGAAATACATACACACACACATATGGGGATGCCTACATCACATCACATCATTTCCCATTGTAAATTCTTGAACTCTCATCTCATAAAAAGGAAATGCAGTCAAAGAAGGAAAAAAATCCAACAATTTTTGCTCTGCTTGAATTTGATAATGGCAAAGACTTTTTTTGTGTGTGTGTACATGTTGCATGTACAATTACAAATTACATAGAACAAATAGCTTGTACCTCCGGTATGTATTAATCTCTCTCTCTCTCTCTCTCATATCCTCTATCCCCTATCAATTTGTGTATACATATGTACAGATATTTTGTAAATTTTTTTGGTTTTTGCCAAGTGCCAGAACGTCAGGAGTCTGGACATTAAGAATTTCCTGTACTCACACAATACACAGAGGCGCAGAGGAAAGATGAAATGACTAATCGTACGGAGAGACAGGAACTAATATGAGTCCACACACTCTGGAGATAAGATATAATAATGATAATAGTTGTGAGTTTCTCAGACTTCAGACTGCAGATATGACTTTTTTCCCTCTTCTCTTCTCTCTCTCTCTCTCTCTCTCCGCTAATGATTTATTTAGTATTTTTTTCCGCATGGAATTGCAATGAACTCTGGACCTCTCTTCTCACCGTCAATTTGACTTGAATTCCTTGTAAACACATACACTTACACATCCAACAAATGATAAGTTCCATATTTATATATATATATATGTAATATGTATATGTATATATACAAATACACTCTATCCCATACGATACCAAGTCCAAAAAGTAGTTCCAAGTCAAAAGTTTTGTGAAATTTCCGCATGTCATGCAATTGAGCTATTTTGCCATTCTCTCCATTAGGTCACTTTATGTTGTTTCTACATGGACTCATGGAACTCCAGCGCTATAGAACAGAGAGGAGCTACACACAAATACAAATACAAATACAAACCAAAGACACACACAGTTGAATGGACTATAAGGCATCAGGACATAAGGAGAATATTCCCATCATCTATATGCAACCCATTACATCAGACTAAATTACAGCAAATGATTTTCATCGTTCAGCTCGGTTTCCTTTTATGGCCCCTTCTCTACTTCTTCTTCTTCTTGTGTTTTTCGTCATCATCCTCGCTCTCCCTCTCTTTCTTATACACACGAGTTTTATATATTCTCATCATATCGTATATATATATTACGAGAATTGACGATTGAAGATTGAGAATTGATGTGAATTAACCTCGCCGCAGACCGAAGAGACGAAGATGAAGACGACCGAGACACAAAGACAATCCCTGAGTAATTCATCCATGCAAAAGCAATAAAAGTACAAAACTCATCTTCTTCATCTATAGGCAAATACTGATATTATGGTATAGACCCAGACTCAACTCACACGTACATGCTTTTTTTTAAAGCCCCATCCGTCCAATTTCCAACTCAAATAAATATTAACTACATAAACTAATAGCCATATCGTATATTTATTTTTTATATAATATATACGTACCTACTACCTACTGATACATATGCTCTATTGTCGTTGCAAATGACTGTCTCACATGGAAATGATAGAGTTTATATGCTTCTTTGAACGAAAGTAACAAAACATATCCTCAAAACTATATCAGTACTCAAGAATCAGATAAGGTTAGATGAGTTGACTCAAGGTACAAGTATATGTAATATGTACAATACATACGTGCAAGAAAACTAAATGTCTCATTTTTTCCACTCATTTCATAATCATAATCTCAATATGTAGTAAATAGTAGAGTAATTACAATTACTTATGAAATTTAAAACGCTCCATGTGTAACATAAAAACACGGATTTATTATTTAGTCAATTGGTGATTCCGTTGGAAATTACATAATACATCTTGCGAGATGTGATATGCGGATTTGCTGTACGTACTGATAAATATGTACGATATATACCCATTTGCTCTTGAGGAGTCCTGAGTCCTGAGATTATTTATTATTTATCTAGGGTATAAAACATTACACAACATGAACGTAGATTGCAACTTCCATCAACACTATTTGTTCCTTCCATTTCCTTGTTGTTTTATTCATTTGCCCATTTTTATTCCTTATTTATTATCTTATACGATACCAATTACACATTTTTCGGTTCTCAATTTTGTATACACTCTCACCACCAACAAGAACAACAACAAAAATGACCAAAACCAAAGAATATGACGATGACGATGATACAAAGTTGTACAGATAATATAACGTTTTTTAGTACCTACCCTTTTTTTGTGTGTGAATCAATAAAAATTTGATTTTGAATGACTGAAAAATGTACACGTAACCTTCACTTGAACAAATCTCAAGCCTCTTTCTCTTCCTTGTTTGTTGATATTGATATTGATTTTGATTTTATATGTACAGTATTATTGTATTACAAAAAATGGCAATGATATTGAAAATTGAAATAGTTACTCTCTCGAGAGACTCTCGATACTCGATAAAACTTTGCTCATTTCTATACTGCCCTTTGTTTGTGACAGTATTATCGGATTGATACATCAAGTTCAATGAGTCATAAAAGGGTAAAGGGAGACTTAACGAATCTCCTGCTGTGCATTTGTACTCGCCTCAATTGACAAGTCTACGCAGTTACTATATTATTATAAGTCTTGCGGTATTTTCAATGAAAATGAAATCCATTTAAATTTTTCAGGTCAATCTTTCATTTGTGGTGAATGAAAACATGTACTTACAAAGGGATCCCAAATTCAAAGCTGAAAGAGAATTAAACAAGTTTTAATTCACAAATTATGTGAGTGTGGCTGTGAAGGAGAGAATCACAATGAAACTGAAAAAAAAACGAGCCTATATACGCAATGAGGAAATAAATACAGATACGCAGATGAACAGTCACATAGTCGGACAAATGCCAAATGCCAAACAAATTACAAAATCCTAATTTAAATACTCAAAGCTTTCTTTTTTCTTAACTAATTGTGTCCTTAAATGGAGTTTAGTTGAAAATTAAAGCGAACATGTACACACACACACACACACATACTTATTTAGATATCTATATTTATGTGTGTATATGTATAATCAAACGGGACTCCTTCCCCCCTCTAAACTAATGATAAGAGTTAAGTTTTTTCAAATGAGCAATTAACAATACCAATTAAATGAGCATTTAGTACACTTTTAAATGGCAGTTTGGTCATTTTTAAGAGCAGTTCTAACAGGATATTATTTTACCATGATGAATGACAAATTCTCATTTTTCTCAGCATCATTAAATATACATACATGAAGATAAAATAAAATACAAAGTCCGAGCTAAACAGAAACAATGTATGTAATTGTTCTAATTGTAGGTACGTCGGATTTACAATTGAAATACGAGTTTAAGATAGGAAAATACACACATTTACTATATATACACACAAATTGTTTACGATGGGTTACAGTTTTTGATATTTCACATGGCATATTTAGTAATATATAATTACACCTACTTACTGTCCTAATTACTACACACTCCAGTCTGTCTTGTTACTTGTTATTACTAACTCTCTTTTCCTCTGTAAGTTATCAAAATGAGAAAAAACAGAGAATTCAAAATTGATCATGCACACAACAATCACAACCAGCAGGACGATGAACACAGTGAGTGCAGAGAATCTCTGCCAAAGATATACAGATACAAATGTTTATCATATTAATATTTTAACGTCAATCCCATGTGACATTAACGAGCTATTGAATTTCATGAATTTAATTCTCTCTCTCTTCCTTAGCATTATTAATTATTTCATAAATTTATTTTATACATATACAATATACAATTCAACATATGTTTACATCCGTAATCCTCATTCCCTTAACGTGATGATATGAAGACGAAGAAGAAAATGAAAACGACTTTAACTTTTAAAGCCAGTTCTATATAATCCATCTTGAAATGAAATAATGGGCATAGTTCGTCCATAGTCACAGTCATACATATCAAGTGGATTTTAGTTTTTGATGGTTAATACTCTACATATTTTATATATTCATTAAAATGTAAATATTAATGTGAGAGATGCATTGAAATAATTTGACTAGCCGACTGACCAAGTTGTTTTTTCTCTTCATATCTTGTTGTTGTTGTTGATGCCCACAACACAACTGCCCACACGTTCAATTTTCAATTCAACTTGCACGCAATTAACCGTCTCTCATGAGAAATTTGATATTTGATAAAGAGAGAGAGAGAGAGAGAAATGAAGAAAGTATTTACATTTTTGCATGCTAAATGGCAATTGTGCGTAGCTTACGACTAGTTACACTACAGTTAATAGTTGGTAAGAGTTAACAAATGGTCCCATTAATTACACGTCATAAAAGAAAAGAGTAGTACATAAGTATATACAGAGGTGGAAAAGGTAAAAGCGTTCACACACAGTCAAAGAAAAAGCAAGAGTTTAACGTGAATAATAATAATTACGGTTAGGTGAATGAATAGTGAGGTATCACAATTCGTCCATCCATTAGCCCTCATTTGTCACACTTACAACTACATACACAGTACATACAATGATCAGCTCACTATTTACTACGCTACACCGTCTCCAAAACAAAAAAAAAACGTTTAAAATGGACGGAACTTTACTATATAAAATCCGTACGTACTACACACACACACAAATGAATATGAGATGAGCTCATTATCATTACGTTACCGGCTGACGGACTAGTATTCGTCTGTTCTGTTTTCTATATACACTTTTTTTTGTTTACAAATTACAAGTGTGGAACCCCTGGAAAGAAATGACTTCATATTTTGCATACTAATTTGTCAATTTTTTAATAAATAATTATGACTGCTCCGTGTCCGCAACTTAAATGATCATCATCATAATATATATCAAATAAATGTATTTATATCGTACATATATACAAAAGAAAAAGCGTAAACACATACATACGACATAGGGAACGTAATTTGCTGTGTTCAGTTGTTAGTTGTATATATTGAAAGATGAAATATGAAATAGCCGTACTCAATTACACGACCATATGCATATGCATAAACAAATGCAATACAGATACGAGTATTATTGTCAGTTCCTCTATTTAGTTATTAAGGATATTATTCAATAGGAAATCTCTACTGGGTTTTTTCCACCTTATACAATTATCCTCATCATTTGCTTGCCAGTTGCAATTTTGCAATTGCACCATCCTCATCATCCTCAAAGTCCCAAAGACTCTAGAGACTAAAGACAAGAAATGAACAAAAATGTGACAAGTGGCAAAAGTGCGAGAGGAGTCGTGGAAGGCGTGAAAAAAAAAGTGAGTTGCCATGTGTCCATCTTTGAAAATCCATAATTCTATCGTATTCACAACTATTCATAATCCACACAACAATACTAGAGACAAATGATCATATGGTCACACATCAACCAACAACAACACACCAACATGTACTTACAATCACAATCTGCAGTCTCGTCTCATCGTCAAGTTTTGAAAATCTCTCAACTTTTGCTAACCAGCAGCAGCAGTCTGTGATTGTGTGTGAGAGAGAGAGAGTGAAAGTGTCACACAGTCCAATCATCATCATTTTTCCTTTCTGAACCAAAGACAATCACTATACTATTTGGACAGTATGGACGATGGATGATGGTCGAACGAGAACTTACGAGTACACAAGTCCATTAAACTCAATCATTGACGACACTCAGATCAGAATTTATATACGTATGTACAGATATTTGCAGTCGGTAATAGAAATGCAAGTGAAAGACTAAAAAGGGAAGCAAAACCAAATTTTTAAATGACAAACTCCCTTTGTTTATCTTAATAATCCATTTTATAACATCTTATAGCGTATACTGACCGTAATAATAAACAAAAGTCTAGTTTTTGTTGTAAAATCTTAAATCACAAACAACTACGACTATTGACTATACAATGTACCTACAATTTATAAAAGAAAATTTCTGAAGGAAATGAAAATGATAATCTATGACATTTTCTCTCAATTTGGATTTTTTTTTAGTATTTCATATTTATCAATTGTTCATAGGATTTTGTTGAAAATGTTTTTGTCTCGAGTCAGCTAGAGAGAGAGAGAGAGAGAGAGACTTTCGACTCCGTCTCATTAGTAGAAGAACTAAATTTCGTAAAATGATCCATAATGTTCTGGTTTCCTTTTGCTTTTTCTTTTCCTTTTTATCATGACAATAATGCAGAGCCACTTTTTTTTGTACATATATAATATAATAAATATGAGCACACGCACACTACCAAGCACAAATGATGTTCATCTTGTTTTGTATGTCTCTGTACTGTATTTTATTTCATTTTATTTCATGACATTATCATAAATTGACATATTTCCCTTTGTATAGGTAATAATTGCTGACAAACAAAAAAAAGGTGATGAGTTTCACAGATAAAATCTCATTTACCCAGTCAAAACAAGAAGAATCACTGTCAACAGTCCACAGTTAGCAGTCAGCACACACATGACCAAATATTCAAATATCCGTATATTAAAATCAAGATTCAAGTGATTCAAATGTGTGATTGTTATTAGTATATAATGAAAGGGCATAAAAAATGTAGGATTGAAATGCTCACATTATTTTCCAAAACGAAACAAGGGAAATTAAACAAAAGACACAGAGAAAATGAGAGAAACTCTCATCTTGCCATCGTCATCAAAACTCAAACTAAAAGGTTTACCGAGTTTTTTTATGCACATTGCACATGTGTAAAAGGTAAGATCAAAGATATTTTCTTTGTTTGTTCAATTCAATTCAACTCAACTCAACTATAGACTTGCTCGACGGCCACATTCACCATATTCACATCCACATTATTGACATATAAAGTCTACAAAGAAAAACACAGAACATAATTTGTATATGTGATTTCCCCAACATTTCCTTTTGACATTGTACATGTGTATCTGTTTATCTGTGTATATCTGCATGTGTGTGTGTGTTTATTAAAGTTGGTCAGACTTGACAATTGACAATTGGGAATCGTGAAATCAGAAGATTTTCTTGGTCATAATGTCAGCAGAGATATTGTGATCAGTGAACAGGAGTCTGAGTCTGTCTGCCTGTCTGTCTGTCTGTAAACGAGAGGAAAATGTACTAGAAAAAGTAATAGTGATTGTGGTCAAGCATGAACAAATAAAAGTCACTTCTATATAATTCCTTCAAATGTGTGTTGTTTCTGTTTCTGTTTCTAGTTCTCTCAACCGAAGCCAAAAATGTAATAATGGTGTGTGTGTGTGAGAGAGGACGTTGAAAAAGTCTCTTGTATCATGCTGATTACAGTTTCTTGGATTATGCATCGTATTGCATTGCATTGCATTGCATTTCATGTACCTATGTTGTATATGTACCTGGAAATCTAAATCTAAAATACTGCATATATACAGACAGAACATACTTGATAGAATACATTACCCATTAAATTTATATGATTTAGATCTAGCAGCAGCCTAGTCTCCATGAATCCCTACAGTTACATCACGGTCATCTCTATGTCTGTGTGCACTGTACACTGAAAACTTGAGAACGAACTAAAAAAACGCTTGAACACATGCCAGCTCACCTAATTAGTTGTGTTGGGAAGGCCATAAAATTACAGGATTACAGCACAAGACTCAACTTGTCTCATTTTAACTATTTTATTGAGCATTGAATGACCATTAGTATAGTTTTTCTCTATTTTCTATAACTATAACTATAACTATATTTTCAACTTAACTCATTTTTACTATTTTACATGTGCAAGAGAAAAAGAAAGAGTGAGAATTCGTTCCTGCTTTTCACATAAACACATGACAAATGACAATGCAATATAAATTTATTTCCCGTGTCCGCAGTCCGTGTTTCCATCTTCTACTCGTACACAGTAGAATATAGAAGATTTATGTTCATATCCTTTTTTTCATACAGAAATATGTACATACTCGTAAATTGCATTTATCACATGACATAATTAAAATACAAAACGTACTTAAAATATAATATGGTATAAAAACTTGGAACTAAAAAGTTGCACATCGTAAAATTTTTCAGTGCTCTCAGCGTTGTCCATTTTCCCCATCAAAGTTCCCAAACTCTGACGACACCACAGTATGCTTCTTAAACAACCTCTCAATTCTTCAATATTTCTTGGGCCTCCAGGAAATATTATAAAAATTGTGCAATTTCAACAAACTATACATACAAGCACAAACTGTGAACGGATCTATACATTGAAATGTCATGCTCATGAAATCTTCAAGATGTTGATGTCGATGTGTGATAGGGAGAAAAAAAATTACATATCTCATATTATACTCAACCACCTTTGAGATAGAAGATAGATAACCATTTTAATTTATATGTGCAATCTATAATTTATATATATATATATTTTCCTGACTTTTGTTACTCACGTTGACATATCGATTACTTACACAGAAGAAAAGTCACAGAGAAAAAAAACATCTAGTTGATAAATTGACACCAGGGTCAAATTCGCTAACAATTTGTTATAATTATTACACATGTATTTATATATCGTAGAGTTTATAAGAAGTTAAACGCAAAGCATATAGTAATAACCTTTAAAAAACTCAAAATACCTCAATGATATTTGGTTTTGGTGGTCAATGAATTTGTGTTTTGTCCTATAAATTCTCCAATGAGATTACATTTCTGTATATACGAGACAGTTTACAGGGAGAGGGAGAGAGAGAGAGAGATACACTTACATAATAATGACAGTAATATTAATAAATAATAATAACAATCGGACTAGAGTGTGGAAAAAAGAAAAGGGCGAAAAAAACGAATAGAAAATTGAGCTAAAAGGAGTCGATCAGTGAGCCATTAAATTAAAATATCAATGAAATGCATTCAAGTGCAATTTAGTGTCATGCAATCATTTTTATACATGTAATTTGAGAGAGAGAGAGAGAGAGAGAGAGAGAGAGAACAAGAGCTGAATGAGCACCACGTTCAATAACAACAAGAAAATATAAAGGATACAGTTTGATTGGAGATTGAATGAATTGAGTAGAGAGAATTTCAGGTGTTGGTCTCTTTTGGGAACCAAATGAAAAGGAAAAGGGGGAAAAAAATGAAACGAATTTGAATATAAGAGAATTATTACAAATATATAATTGAAATATCCATTGATAATATTGTCTGTGTGTAATGGGAGTGAGTGTGAGTGTGTGTGTGTGTGTGGTCAGTGTGGTCCCAACTCAAACTCAAAGTACAAAGTAATTTACAAATTTTAATCATTAGAGGATACTTTGATCATTTTTAATTTCCATTCCATAACTGCCCATTTGCTCAAATGAGTCGTTTTAAAAACTAAATAATTGCAGCATGGGCGTGGGCGCTTTTCATACAGACATAAATATATATATAATAACTATTCACACATATGAAACTCAAACATGTGAGTTTGGATAAAGATAAACGGAGTCATTTCAATTTTTCATTTTCAATGTCCCAACTCTCAATGTCCAAGCAAATGAATGGAGATGAATGAATGGGAAAACGTCCCTTTGTCATATTATACAATCTCAAACTCAAGAGTACAGAGTCGTTGTGTAAAGAACATATAATACGGCTCATTACTAATCAGTGTTATAGTGACAATTAGTACACAAATAAAAGAAAACCCCAAAAAATTCAATGATAAATCCACAATTAATGCGTGTGATACATGTAAATGTAAATAGCTTGAGGTAAAATTAACAAGGACTGCAAAAAAATTTAGTTTTTTTCCACAATATTTTCAAAAAAAATCCCTACACATGTGTACTTGGATTCCAACATTTGGAATCCAAATGAATGTGACTTGACTTCAATCAAGCATCAAATGTAGAGTATAGTTTTTGATTTCAAAATCTATATCCTCTGACTTTGATGAATTGAATTGATTTTCAATCATCATAATGTAAAAATCCAATGACGTGTCCTGACATGATGAAAGAATTAAGTCAAATGTGAACTAATCTGAGGGATTTTTACTTAAAACTCTAACGAAACTCTCCTCGAAAGCCACAGTTTCAAAATTCGATTTATTTATTAGGTAAGAACACTCAGATATGTAAATTTGATACAGATTACCAGATTACCAGATGATTTCCCTTACCACGTTACTACACAACAATAATAATAATAAAGCATAAAATAAAAATGGAATGCATAACATAGTTATAAAGTATTAACTGCAATATGATGCTGCACACACAAAAAAATGGGAAAAGAATTTGAGTCATGGCCGAATCACCATACACACACGAAAAACTACGGATAAATCAGATAACTTTGAGCTGTACATGCGAAAAAAAACAGACGTTTTATAGCTAATTAAAAGCTTTACTCTATTTTTTGCGGCAGTCACGTGAAAACGTTAAACGTAAAATTGTAAACATTATATACTCACAAAAGAAACTGATAATTCCTTGACTATTTACTATGCAGAACGTGGGACGATGTGACTTTGTCTCAACTAAAACTACAGATATATACAACACAATCACAAGGTACTTCACTGTGTACGTACAAACTCTATAAAGCCATACAGTTAATAATAAAATTCCAATTATTCCACATAATGATAATGACAAAACTGCAAGTAATTAATAATAATTAACCCAAGTTCACATTTCGAATTTCAATATTTTCTCTCAACAGAAGAAGTCTAATTTGTAATATGAGACAAGTTTTAGGAGTGAAAATAAAATAAATCACACCAATGTCAAGTGTGCAAATAATTATTGTACCTACATACAAATATTTCGAAAATGACGAAACTCGGCTTGGGATGAGACGTTTATGGATAATGAATATCATTAGACTATATGTATATATGACTTTGTTTACACCTACAGATACATAATATAACATAACTACGAAACAAAAGCAGAAGGAGACACAGGTAATTGACATGAAGATGTGTGTCTGTACATTTCCCCTAAATTTAAAATTGAGTTCATACCGAAAGTTGAGGTTCACAAAGATGAAAACCAAAAACCTTCTGTCTGCTCAAACCACACTAAAAATCCCATTCAAAAAATAAATCTAATGGATAAACAAAAACAAGGTTAGTTCGACACTGCCAGCTTACAAACACACACAAAGTTTTGGCAAAAGTAAATCTCCAAGAACTTACACACAAACACACACACACATTCCCACATTTTTGGGTAAATCTTTTAGCAATTTAGAGTTCATCGTCTGTGTGCTCTTTCCTTGTTATAATAGTAATTGAACATGTATACATGTATACAAAAATCATCAAAGATTGCTCAGAAAGTACAGAGACAGAGACAGTGAGTAACAAATTCAAAGCAACCACAATTCTATACATACTTACACTATATACTAGTAATTAGTGCATCACTTTTTGTGTGTTTGTGCTTGCCGAGTGTGAATTGGAAGAACCGTATATAGTAAGGTAAAGAAAGAGCCAAGAAAACCATCATGTTTAAGCAGTAAACGATACAGGATTAATTGTTCTCTGTGTTCTTTCCTTGAAGGTGCAATAATAATATCATTGCAGATTACCGTCAATATACATACTTAACATTGGTTTAAAATACCTACATTGCTCCTACTGACTACTGATTAATGGACTCAACCTAGACACGGTCTTTTACAAGCCAATCAAATTCAATACATTACACAATTCCCAGGCACACTAGAGCAAAGAATAACTAACAATCAACTGTGTGTGTGTGTCAGGACATGTTATACAATTACAGTTGGTCAGAATTACTATTACATAAATACTAATCGGTTAATTTCAGGTTCTATAGACATTTACTATTGATATTTACTGATTAAAAGTAGATATAAAATATGTTGTAGGCTGCCATGAACTGCAACATTGTGGCTGCTGTGGTTGCCCTCAGCTCTCTCTCTTTCTCTCTCTCTCTCTCTCTCTCTCTTGTTCATTAAATGTGCATCATCTGTACCTATCTGTACATACACAAAGTCTATACGTGAATGCAACAAGAACAAGGTGGAATTTTTAGAATGACGATTCCAATTTTTCTTCTTGTACTATTGCCTGTTGCAATTTCTCATATGATAATCGTAATACTGCACGTTGTAAATGTATGTGAAGATGAATATGTAATTCCTTGTTGTTTACAAGTAAGGTAAGGTCGATTGGGTGCAAACTGCAAATTGCAAATGGCAAACGAGTATATATAAAGATGTACTACACATTTTTTTCCTTCTTCTTCTTCTTCTTCTGAATAATGCGCTCACCTTGAATCGTCAATCTTGAATGAAGTAATATATACATGAAAATACATTTAAATTCCATCTACTTTGTCAATCCCCCATTTTCCATTCAAATTCAAGTGGAAAGGTTGTTTGAACAATTAAATAAATTATTTCGATTCATTCGCTCATTTGTCGTCGAGTTATTTATCTTGTATACATTCCATACAGGAATTACATCATGCTCACTTAACTCATCATCGTCAGAGAACTTAAAAAGCTGATCTGACATTACTTTAATCTATTAGTATAGGTATAGTTTAGTTGAAGAAAAAAACGGGAAACCAGAGATGCAGTAGTCGACTTTGGACGTTGGACGTCAAAAAGCTTTCGCAATAATATTCAAGTTTCCAATTTACAAAAAAGGCTCAATCTTTTTTGGCTATCTCATTTAAAAGTCAATACAGATATGTATATATATATATACATACACAGTTTTCGTGGAAGATCCTACCAGTTTTTTTTTTGTTTTTGGTCTTGGTTTTTGATACCATAGTGAAACGATGTTGGCCTTTGATTTCCCTCATCATCATCTCTCTAACACAACTTTTACATTTCAAATTCACAGTTCACACTTAAAGTATATATTCGTATATATATAGCTGAATGAAAACAACTGATTGTGAGTGTTGTTTCCATATCTGACAACTCAAAATGATTTTGCTGTTATTTATAGAAAAATGGTGTATTATGAAATGATGGAGTAAATGATTACATAAAATGTCAGCCATACGAAACAGATTCTCTGTACATTTCTATTATCTATTCTATATGTATCTTACGATGAGATGGTTGTGATTTCTGTATTGTGTATTCGGTATGAACATTCTTAATCGAAACATTCGAAACCAAGAGGGAATATTGTACAAAAAAAAACGCACATCTAGATAATGTCCTTAAAAATATATACCTGTACAAAATTCAATTTCTATCTGCATATACAAAGTACCTTTTTTGTATCAGTAAAGTTGGTATATATGAGAATGAGATGTAGCTATATATTTATACAATAAAAAAAATTGAGACTTACAGCCATTCTTGCGCGGCTTTGCGTGACCGGAGCGAACACCGGCCTCTTGGGCGCAAATCGTCTCTGGCGCCGCATCCTAATTACGCACGTACACACTTAGCAATCCGTCACACTGTATTGCTTTTCAATTCAAATTTGAAATGCATCTGTGCAAAACGTCAAAGTCTCTGCGGTTATTCCTGACTCTTCTTCTTCTTACGATTACGATTACGATTCTTTTTCTGTTTTTCTCAATCCTCATTTTTCGGCCAATTCCACACTGAAAGCTTTTTATTCCCCCTCTCTCTCTCTCTCTCCCTCTCTATTAAAGATCCAAAGCTAAAAATATTTCACTCAGTCACTGTCGCCGTCTTTTTCGTCGTCTTTGTCATTGAGTTCAAAGTCAAATCTTCTATATAACTTGACTTTATTCTCCCCACCAATACATCTAGATATATATGTAATAATACAGATAAAACAGACACAGGAACTCTATATAAATTGATCCAGTATAGAATTGAAATTCGTTTCCGAATTCCTTGAAGATTGTTATTGGGATCCTTTCCTCACTGTCTAATGTTATCACTGGAGGCACAATTCAGGAAAAATTCACTTTGTTCACTACTGTAAAAAATATATATATTTTTTTTCAAATCGATTCAAATCGTTATATTGTTCGCTCGCTTGCATACGTCTCACTTTTCCTCTTGATCGTTTGGATTTTCAATGCATGAGTCGAGATGGAAGGAGTTGTAAAGTCGTAAGCTGCACTAGTTGGAATGATAATTGTGAAATGACGATGAGGATTGTTACATTACATGTGTATATAAGTGTGAGAACATTAAAGTGTGTGTAAAGTGTAAAGGAGTTTGAGGACCCGTAGCCCGTAGCTTTTTTTTTTTTTTTTGTAAGTATAGAAGTATATAGTAGCTGAAAAACCCTCAAGTTTCAATTAATCCATGTACAGATATGATGTGAGATGTTGCGAGTGGGCGTGGATGATTCGCTTATCAAAGTATTTAATCATATCTTACGATTTTTGTGTGGAGAAACATTTAATATGTCATACACAGACACTTTTACACATGTAGTACGATATATATATTTTATATTATTACCAAAAAAATGTATAAATATTTCTTGAATATATAGCTTAAAAACACTTTAGACTGTTTCAACTTGAGCTTTGGGTTTTTCACTCTTTCACTTTATTTTATTTTATATACACACGGGGAAAATTCACATATAGAGAAGAGATGATGGGGAAAAAAATGAGATGAGAAGCAAGTGAAACATTCCACAAGTCGATAAACTTTTATACAAAATGATTTCCTCTCATCTACTTCCTCGTCGCTCTGTGTGTGTGTGTACAAAGAATAATTCATAAATCATCTCATAAGTAAAAAACAAACTATACACTTTGACTCTGCCTTTTAAACTTCTCACACATTTTACAGTCACTTGTATTCAGATTTTTTATTTTACAAATTGTATAAATTGTGAATTATAAAATCACAGCGTAATATGAAGCATCACATTGTGATTACATTTTGTCTTGTTACGCCACCCCAATTTCCAACAAAAATGATGGATGCTCCACTGCACCAATATCTCTCTCTCTCTCTCTCTCTTCAGTTCAAAATTGTTTCAAAATTTAAAATATTCTTTAACCAAAAATAAAAATGTACACATACACCCGGATTGTCGACCAATAATATCCGTATCTTCACTGTACAAACAATGGTTGAACGATCATTACCATTACATTTACATATGGAAATGATGATGAGCAACACCTTTCATTCATCTGTCACTATAAAACAAAACACGAGACTGTCACTTTATGTTTATAGTTTATATATAGTATTTCCTGGAATTTGTTTTACGGTCCAGTTGCTGCAGCAGTCATGCAATTTTTCATTTGTAAATCTTTAAAACAACTGTTCAGTTTTCTTTTGTCACTTCAAACTTTAAACTTCGAACTGGAAGCAATTATATACAAAGGAGTTTATATCTGTATTTCTCTAAATTCATTACAAGTTTACAAGCAGGTAAATTAGTCACAAATAAGAAGATCCAAAGGGATGTTCCTCCTTGTTCACGTGTTCACAGAAGATCCAAAGAAACAAATGTCAAATGACAATGTGACCAAACAGTAACTCTCTTTACACTATAATACAACAATGAAAATCTTTACATCACTCCTCGAATGTCTTGAGTTCTTTCTCGAAATCCCTCGATTCTTGATGATGCACCACATTGACAAAATTGACACACTCCCGTCTTGTACTATTTATGTATATTGTATATTTATGTACGAATGATGAGACGACGGATGATGAAGGGAAAAAGTGTATTAAAATTTGTAGCTCGTCTCTGATGATAATGATAATGTTCCTCTCCACACGATATAGTCCACACACTCTCTTGTCGTCTCTCCAACAACCCAACAGTAACAAGCAACAACAACAAATTCTGCAGTCTGCCACTGCCAAGTTGTATCCACTTCACCCTTCTCTATTTGACTCCTTTTTTCTTCTCTCTTTCTTTCTCTCTCTCTCTCTCTCTTGCTGGCTAGCTTTCCACCAGAAGCAACAATGAAACTGACGATGAAGAAACAAAACGACCATGTGCTTCTCTCCCTTCAATTCCAATCTCAAATCAAATAGTTACTATACATGCTATATGTATGCTGTTGGTCAGGAGGAGGCTTGAGAAAATACGGCAAAAGCAGTAGTGGATACAGAATAATACAGATATCTGTACATAACATAACATGAGCAGGGCTAATGCTAACGTAACGAAAACGGAGAGTCAATAGAGTTGTAGGTATATATTATATCTGTAGAGGTGTACGAGAGTTTTGGTTTGGGGTCTTCAAAGAGAAGGGAACGCTGTACTATACGTTATACACACTACACAGACATACATCTTGACAACAATAAGATTATTACATATGCATTTACTAGGTGTTCTCCTAAGGCATTTTTTAAAGTTTTTATGCTGTGCGCAGAGTGCATATAATTTTATATACTATTACGGGGAGGATGCAGAGTAGTGAGTGAGTGAGTGAGTCAAAAATCTCGTGTGGTAATGTTTTGAATGTGTATATTATTATTATTATTATGATGTATGTGTGTAATAGTGTGTACAGAAAAAGTGCAAAAATGCGTTCTTATCCTCCGACTTAATAGAGATAGAAGGAGAGTCTGATTGTGAGGAGACGGAGACTGACGATGAGATTTTTACGCTGGAGCATTTGGGCTCGTTTTTTTGATAGCGAGAGAGAGAAAGAAAGAGAGACTTTATGACCGCTTACACACTCTTTTATCGTTTGCGGCGAAGGACAATCACAATTTATAATTTTTTTTTTACACAGGCTCTTATATTTTCCAAATGTTATTTTTTATTGTTTTTCGTTTTCGTTGGTTGTTTATGTTTTGATTTTAACTCTCATTTCTTGTGCTCGAGAGTCTGAGAGTGAATGTGAATGAGCTGGTGAGTTCGATGTTCTGCTATATGCTGGTCAGCACTTGAGGGTTCCGGATTTTAAATATTATGTATGTGTATTAATTCATTGTATGTATGCACATCTAGGTACATCCAGATATATCGTGTATAGCTTTGACTATTATGCATATATAAACAGTTTTCTGCATAAGCTGAAGAAGTTTTTGCTGGGATTTGAAGAGGAAATCGGATATTCTAATTAGTAATTACTATTATGAAAGTATTTATATACATATACATGTACCTGTAGGAAAAACAAAATGTGATGGAGTTAGAGTATAATGTATAATTAGGGAGAAAAGGTACATGCACAAATAGCAAAATACCACAAGAGTTTGTTGTTGGGCTTCATATATTTTGTTTTTATTTTTTTTTGTGTTTTTAAAAATAAAAGACTGTTCTGGAGTTCATTCTACAAACGTACGACATTGTGTGTATATACATAGAATTATTCATTTTTTATATATATAATTCCTTGAGGTCGTCGTACAATTATTGTAGAATGAATATTTTTTTTGTTTTTTTTTTTTTTTTTGGATTAAAAATGCTAAAAATGTTTAAATTGTACATTTGAACAGTGTCAAGTGGATATTATCGTAAGTCGTAAGGCTTTTTGGCTGTTAATTGAGATGGACGAATTCAGATTGAGGATTGTTTTAAGCTGATGATTGATCAGTGGAGATCGTCAATTGGAATGGGGACGGGAAGTGGACCACCAGGAGGTTCACCAGTATTATGTTGACTCCCAACTCCGGTCCCGTATCCAATGTTGACCACACCGGCATTCGCTTCTGATCCACTTGCAGTTGCTTGTCCATTCCCATTCCCAAAACCAGATCCGAATACGCTGGAACCGGTATTTGAATTGGAAGTGGACACCGTCCCCCCACCGGATGCTCCACCAGTCAGAGACACGGCAGCATGTCCATTGGGATCCGAAGCGGATGCAACTCCAGCGTTCGAGCCCAGTCCACCAGCACTCCCCGAACCGTTGAATGTCGCTAAATATGGAGAAAAGACACGACGAGAGACAATTGTAAAAAATCGAATTCAAATAATGCCACACACATTGTATAGAAAATGAAAATGAAAACTTAAATGCTGGATTTGGATTGTACGATATAAAACTAACAAGTGTGAAAAAGAGTTTTCCAAATCAAAAAAAAAAAAAAGTCTCTCGAATCAATCCAAAGGACTTTGAAAAAATTAAAAAAATATATATCATTATGATAATTTAATTGAAAAATACCGTCTCGAATGTGGCGTAATGCATGAAGCGGAGTATTGACTTGTCCACCACCTCCGTTCCCGTAGCCAATATTGACCACAGCTGCGTCCACCTCGGTTCCGTTTCCAGCTGCGGATCCATAAGAGTTTCCAAAACCAGATCCGTATGTCCCAGAACCGGAACTTGCTGCATGTGAAGTTGGATCGGTGAAGCCATAAGTGTTGCTTCCTCCACTTCCTGAACCCGATGCTCCACCACTGACAGACACGCCAGCATTTCCATTGGGATTCACAGCTGCTGCAGCTGCAATGTCTGATCCAAGTCCACCACCACTTCCGCCACCGTTAAAGACTTCTGTTTTGTTTTGAGGTGTGGACATGAAAAGAGACGAGAGACATTTTAAAATCCATTCAAAATAATATATGCAATTCTGAGGAAAAAATCCAGACTACATTTTTTTATAAACAGAAAATTGAGAGGGAGTTTGAAAACAAAATACGGAAAAAGAATCAAAAAAGAATCAAAGTTTTATAATTTTTAAAATATATATGGCTACTGAAAAATACCTTGTCGAATTTGCCTTGCTTCTGTAGTTGTCACAATGGCAGTGAGCAAGAGGATGGAGGACAGCATGAAGTAGAAATTCATTTTGAATTTGAAAAAGTTAGTGAGAGGATTTGAAAATTTCAATTTGAAATATTTATATAGTTGTTCACACTTTGTGAGCAGAGAAGTAATTGATAAAAAATGTGGAGAGAGAGAGGGTTTATATACTCAGACTTTTCTGCCAGTCCCTTGATAACAGCCGTATTTTTGTTTTCCTTTGGTCGATCAGCTGCGATAATCCTTACAAAAAGTTATATATATTACTATATAGTAGAGACTGTGTTAAAAAGGGTAAAAATTTGGGTCTGGAGTCTGGAAAGTACCTGTATTTTTTCTGGACTTGACACAATCCAGAATTCCAATCCAGCCTTCCAGTCTTCACGTGTTTTTATTTTACCTAATACGAATTTAATACGTGTTTAAAGGGGGACAATCGCTTAAGCCGTGGACAATTTGAGCTGGTTTCAACTTATTATTATGCATACATCGATGCATGAGGATTTAAACGGAGGATTTCCATAATATGGAAGTTCATTGGTAAAAAGTTTTAACTAAAAATAATTTCTGACGCATGCATTGGCATGCAGGCTCCAGTCTGGACTTTGGATTCTGAAGCCTCCATAATTCACGTCGTCCTATATGCTTCTTATAACTAATTTGTACAATGTTCAATAATACATCTATTATGTACTCTCACAGCACAAAAAGAGTTCAACGAGAACAAAGTACAAACGTATTTAGCACTTCAGCAGCAGTCGTTGGATTTGGATATATCTTATATATGTATTCAGTTAATAAACAAGTGTATTGTACATAATTTTAGAAAGTTGGGTTCAAAATTCACTGGATTCGGAAAGTCATCGTACTAGTAGATATTAATGGAATAATTCCATCAATATACATGATATTTAATTAATATAATGAATATTTTAAATGGAATTTGAATGGAATCACTTGTTCAAGTACCCAAAAAAAAGTTCAAATCCGAGTTCAAGGTTATTTATCCCACCCTAAAAATAAATTGCTTGGAAGTGTAAGTATGTACAAAGAGAGAGAGAGAGAGAGAGAAAGAGAGAGAAAGAGGTGTGGGGACTGTGATAAACTGATAAGGATTAAAAAGGCTCAAAGTAAGGGAAATAATTTTCATTATGATAATGAACACATTTTTTTTTCTTTACAAAGTTCAATGTGTTTGTCTTTTGAGGAAAACAATCACAATTTATATACGTTTTTTTCGTGTCATATGGTTATTTCAAATGACTCATTTGTAAGTATGTCGTCTGTTAAGTTCACAAACGAACTATAACGATTTTCCTTAATTTGCGGAAATGCTACGACTGCGTCCGTCTTTGTGGGTAAAATTCTGAAAAAATTCAGGGTGACAGAAAAGGTCATGGCAAGCAATAATGTCTCAGGACCCAACGCTCCATCTTGAGCCATTTGACCTTTGGCACAGGTCAACGAAATTAAGGAAAATAATTATAGTTCGTTTGTGAACTTAACAGACGATGTGTATTCTTGATTGCGGGTGAGAAATGAAAAGTAGATATATTTCTTAACTATTTATAAGGTACATACAGAAAATGAGGATAATTTTTTATTTTCCACATTTGATTCTCTTTGAGCCTTCAATGTTGAATGTCAATTGATTCCATATTTATTTATACATTTAATATATATTGTCGCCGTGGTCAATGATTTTGATGTTGTCATGAATCCAATGACCAACGTTCCTCCACATGAAGAACTCCGTCTTTGTCTCGTGCTATTCGCAATTTTTCTGGGAAAACTCCAGGTGGTAAATCCAGTACTTCCATCACTCTTCTTGCATTTGCAAAACTTTTTTTGGGCCGATTTCCAGATATCTAAAAACAAAAGTTGAACATTCAAAGTCAATGCATAAGATATATAGAATTTTATTGAATTTTATTGAATTCAAAATCTCATCGTATGCATAATACTTTGTATTCTATATTTTGTATTGAGACTCACAAATACTTTTTTCCCATCATATTCAAAGGAAATTTCCCCATCCATAAATCCACCCATGTCAACGGAGACACGGAAACGAGTGAGTCCAGCTGGATTCGACTCGTCCATAGTGCTATAAAATAAATGAAAATGAACATTTTGTTATACATACTTCTTCACATATCGTAAGATACTTTCTCTACACAATGAAATGGGGGTGAAAGTTCTCATACTTGAAAGATTCGATATTAGCAAAAGTATTCTTAAAGTTGGGAGTGGGCGTTTCATAGACATGAGTATTCCCTAAGACCACAAAAATTTGAAGTGTTTGATTTCGATCAATTTGAACTTTGGATAGATTCGTTTTGGGTTGAGTGGGTGCAGTGTATGGAACCAACGTTGGATTGGTTTTGTAAATCCGAACTGTTGGACTTGGTCGAGGTTTGGATGATTTTAATTGAGATGGTTTCGTTTTCTTCAAGATGACCATGGGAGACTTGTAATCTGTTCGTATACATACAGATGAGGATGGGTAGCCGGAAAAACCGACACTATTTGTTTTTGTATGAGTGGTGGAGGGCAATCGTTGAGTTTTCACTAATGTCTCTCGAATTCGACGTAATTCCGGGGTTATGGGGATATTATTATTCCGATTTAAACCCGTACTTTGATTCACACCAAAAGAGCGAGTGACTAAATCCAAGGCGTGATCAATCCGAGCCTCCGTATCCCTTAATTTTCTTTGATGCATTGCAATACTTTCGGACATGGCTGTAGCCCCCAGTGGTTTTGTACTCGTCCTACTTTGTCTAGCCATTCGGAATAGAGCAACATCCCGAGGAGTCTCCAAATTCGTACCAAATACCGTCCCTAATAAACGACCCGAATTTACTGGAACAACAACACCACATCACAAATCAAACGCATTTATTGAACAAAGCTATATATAAATATCATATTATGATGATAAAAGTACGGGAAAAGCTCCAAAGTCAGTCGGTACTCACATTTGACATATATATATATTTAAAATTAGATTTTGATTTTATATACCATTCATCTTGGGTCCACCTCCGGAATTTAGAAAAAATTGGTAGTGGTGGCCATATGGCCGACTTAGTGGATCGTTGTGCATTTTGGAATTTGATTATTGTGTGACAGTGCATGTATCAAAATAGAAGGAAGCTGGTAAATTCTATTTTATAGCTAGTGAATTTTCTCATGTAATTTTCTCTACACATTTCACTACCGCCGGGAGGAGGATGCGGCCGGATGACTGGGGTCAATTGAATGACGAAAAATGTCACATAAATGCGATTTCACATTGTAGATTTTTGTTAGATATTTGACAATCATTTATAAGTGTATTTATAATTTAAAATTTTCATTGAAAATTAATTGTTTTTTGGCCAGAGTGTGACCACACAATCCAAAATAGTTTGAAAACGACAAATTCGACAATAGAATTTTTTACTCGCTGCTATCTTTTTACCTTTTACTATAAAGGGGAATTTTTTTTATTCCGTTCTTTCACGTGTAAGTACAATAGTTGGTAAACAAAAATTATCTCTACGGTTACTCTATAAATTAATGATTAATTGAACTCCGGTTGACCTGAATGAGTGCGTACTGCGTAAATAAATATGTACAAATTATTCACAATTTCATATATATATGAATAAATCATAAAGACCACTGACCTACAAATGTTGAAGTTTGAAAAAGACATTTTCCTTAAAATTATTTTAGTACAATAAATATAGATATATAACCATTTCGTTTTGTAAGTCGTCTGTATCTTATGAGGAAATTATAAGAAAATATATTTTGACTATAACAAAAGTTCAAAGTTAAATTAAGGTAAATAAATTACATTATGGGTTTTGGTTTGTATTTGAATCAAATGAAATCCCATATCGTACATGGACTAGTACGTATATTTGATAAATGATAAGGGAATATATTATGTATAAATTAAAATTCATCTGTACAATTCTTCACGAGTAGAGATAAAATGATCAAGAATCACACAAGAATAGTACTAATAAAATCTTTGCACATATGTACTTATATATATAGGTACGCTTATGTAATGAAATGAGTTAATCAACGCGGTGAGCATGACACGGCTACAAAAAGTAAAAACCAACCAACGTAACCAAATTGTACTTATTAACGAATATGACAAAACTAAGAAACTACCTTAAACTTCAATTGAATAATTTGCTAAATCAAATGATGAAAGATTCTAAACGTACATACTCTTTTGTTCCGGTCTACGCTCTAAAGAGTTGATGTAATAAATTATTACATTTATATTTACGACTCTGTACATATACCTGAAATATGCAACATATGTACCTGAATTCATATCTCTGTATATTCTGCATTAACACATTACTCAAGTCTACTACTAATTTGACTTCACTTAATTATTTCACACACATGTACACTTTGTTTAACTGTGAACAAAATTTTACTTTGACAAAAACGCTGAAGATAATTAACAGTGGCAATTTTTAAGATTAAGAGCGTCTGTCCTCATAATTTGATTTACAAATAAAATGATTGATCAAGACTTTTTCTTCAGTCTCATTTATTATTATTATCATTACATAAATATGTATATGTATATTTTTAATTGATCTCAACATCAACGTGACTACAGTCGATGACACAAGCCTCAATTGACTGTTCCTTAATTTTACCCAACTTATAATTCATCCCAACGGGTTTACTATTGCTACCAGAAGAATTACAATTACTACTATGATTTTTGTATAGTTCTTCGAGTTCATCTTCCATGTACTGAAGGAAGTTGTCGGAGAACTGAGGGAATTTCTGTACAATGGTCCCATCCACAGTCAAAGAAAAATTGACTTGATCACAATAGCTCATGATCCCGATATTCACAGCCGTGTGGAATTTCATTGGAGGGAAAAATATGATGTTTTTTATGTAGTGTCCTCCAAAGACACGAAGTGTTTTTTGTGGCCCTGGTAAATTGGACATGGCGACTGTGGATCGGGCGGCAATGGAACTACTGAATTTTAAAATCGGGGCTACTAGTGAGCCACCGATATTTGTTAGAATCCGATTCAGTTTGACTTCCCGTTCTCCCGTGGATTTTCTCACCATTTTGTCTGTGGCGAGTAGACGGGATCGAGATTGTCCACTATTTAGATTATTTAAATTATTTGTATTGTTATTGTTATTAGAATTTGGAGTTGTGTGGTTCCCTGTGGGGAGAGATAAAAGTGTCATGGAGAAATTGTTCCCGGGCACCTTTATCAAATTGTAGGGTAATTTGACGTACGGGACAGCAGCTAGGATTTTATTGGGTGGGGAATGATTCACATTTTCATAGGAGCGTTGGAATGCTCGTGTGATGCAGGACAAAATGACGGATGTGAAAAGAATTGGTTGTTGCTCATTCTTTTTTGAGAGTATTTCTCCGTGTCGTATGGATTTAATTGTCTTGAGTGGAATGTTCTTTTTGGTCCAGATACATTTTTTAGGACCGGAGACAACTGGCCCATGAAACACATTTTTTTCCTGTGACATCTCCACAATTTGTTGAGCAAATCGACGGGGAAGATGAAGGAAATTGCAAAATTTGGATGAGCAAAATGAATTGATTAGGGAAGTATTTGGGATGGATCCCTTGTCCGTTGTGGATTGAAGAATTTTCGGGGTTTTTAATGGCTCAAAAGGGAGACTCACATTCTCATCCGCAAAGCCATTGGAAAACATTTGAAGCCAACTCTGTCCATCTCCGTATGAATGATGAACACAAAAAATTAATCCATATTCCATATTCGTTTCCTCACTTTCTCCTCCGATGGGCTCAATCAATCGGAATTCAAATTGTGGCCGGCTATCATCTAATTTGTACTCTAAATAGGCTTCACACACGGCCTGAATCCTCTCATTCAAATTATTATCATCATCCATCACCATCACTTTTTCACTGAAGAAATGATTCCGTACATTAAATTCCTCATCTTTCTTCCAGCAGTAGAATAGGAATTTTTGTTTGATAATCCAAGTGAGTTTTTCATACGGAGCGTACATTTTGTATTCACCATCTGCATTCTCATTCACTCGGAGTAACGTTCGAAAACCCAGTACTTTCCTTTCAAAATCATCAATTATACGGTCAATGTCCGCCACTCCACCACAACTCAAGACAAAAACAATGTTAGAACTGGAGGATTTCGTCTCGTAGCCCCACAAAGCTAAAACACACATAGACAAAAATTGGACATTTCGACATTTCTTATATTCCCCCCATTCAAATTTCCCTTAAAATATGAATATATACTTAAGTATTGTCAATTGATATTTGACTTGGCGTATGAGTTACCTGCTGAGTCGACATATTTACTACAGTCAAGACTACTGGGATTTGTCGACTCAGCAGCTGACTAGGTATATATTGTATAAAGAAAAACTGTACCGTCAGTTGGTTGGTCAATAATACGAATTCTACTGCCATAAAACAAGAGAAGAAGAACTTTGACAAATTGCTTGTAGACTAAACTGAGTAAATAAAATAGAAGGAAACAGGAAAATAATGAGAAACCGTACGAATAAAGAAGCACATTTTTAAAATTTTGTCTCACACTCTGTCTTTCATTATAATTTTCATTTGAATTGGCAATCGTAAAATCAATAGTGGACTGGCCTGTTTTAACATTTGAATGACCATCTATCTGTTCTAGCGTTTGACTCATATTTGGTAGTTTATCATTCACTGAGGATCTCTGTAATGCTTCTTTATCTTTTAAATATATCGTCGAGTAGATTTGGGATGGAGTTGGAGCCAGGATAAAAGTCCGATGACGCTTCAATTCAGTTTTCTTTTCATTAGTATCATAATTATTATTATTGTTTTTATTTACACTTTTCCCATGATATTTAAATTCATTCTGAAAATGTCCATCCACGTTCGGATTAGATGCAGAGATTGAGTCAAAACCAAAGGATGTAAATTTTGTTCCGTTTCCGTAATTTGTCGGAGTGAAAGACGGGGACATTGTTTACACACACAAACACACACACACACAGGATTAAACGAAAGGAAATTGAAAGGAAACGTAGAAATATTAAAGTTTTCGCACCCGAACAATTCCAAACTTAAAAAAAACACTCATTTATTGAATTTATTCGTAAATGTGATAATTTAACTTTGAACTAATCACAAATCAAATACCAAATAATTGATAATAACACGTCAATTCTTAGATATATTAAAAATGATTGAATTCCCTATTTGAATTTCCTGTAGAATTAGACAATGTGAAAAGAATTGTTTCTCATACCTACTGATCTTGCCAACTAAATAAACGTGAGACAAAGTAAAATTAAGAATTAGGTATTTCATCTGTGAGTACATTAAAATATTGTGTAAACAGACCCTGTTCAACAGAGTGGACAAGTACAGCCCATCTAACTCTCTGTAATATGTAGTACATTAAGTAACTTTGGTATAGACATACAAAATAATGATTTAGACTATATATACTTAAGTGTATTCGCAATGCATGTATGTGCAGTTTCTTTCCAGTATATAAGCTAAACATACACACACATTACGCATTTCAAATGCGGTATTTCGTATACCTACATAATAGATTAAATATATTATAATATATAAGATTTAGCAATTCATTTTTTACAGAGTTTTGTACATATTTAATCAGACTTCGCTAAGCAAAGTTCGCTTGCTACAATAACTTATATATACAGTTTACAGCGTAGTTCAGCGCACAGTTTCCTTACAGTTCTTAATCATCGTAATAATAATTCAATTTAGTAAAAAAAAATGGTTCTACAGTTATGATCACGTTGAATTTATTTCAGATTTTTAACAAGTTCTTGTGTACCAATTTTTGAAGTCGTTCAAAGAGAGTAGTGGCCACCGTGTTGATACCGTCCTCTCCCACTTTAACAATACCTGTGCTTTTATTCTCTCCTTCCCTCGGTCGAATAAGAGCCATGTCAACTTCCCAGATGTATTCTTTCTGAAAATATGAAAACATTGAAAAAAAAGAATAAGTACTACAACATATAAGTACTACATATAAGTACTACATATAAGTACTACATATAAGTACTACATATAAGTACTACATATAAGTAC
>JAIUND010000418.1:0-73622 GCA_034699125.1 Gisinianus flammeolus | reverse complement strand
TTGCATACATGCGTACATATGGCTAGAACACACAGACACACAACGAGCCGCGTTAGCGGCGGGCCCCCTGCTAGTAATAATAATAATCCTGGAAATACTTTGTGTGTTGTACTTACTTACGTTGGATATTAGCTACATGTAAGCTGACTTTGGTTCTGGTATTGTATAGCCTAATGCCTTTAAGTCAACTATCAACTATAAAATCCATAATTCTCCACAATTTCCCCTCACATATACAAATACACGCATACACATACTGGTACACACACACACACACTTGCACACAGACACACACTTGCACACGGCCACTTCACACGTACATAAATTGTGAATGCAAACGCACTTGCACGCACAATCAAATCCAACCTTCCTGTTTTTCCATCCACCATCTATCTTCTTTCTCTATCTTCCTCTTTTCAACCTCAAATAACTACTTAATAATGGTAGGAAACAAAGGCCAAAGGGTTCCTTTTTTTCTCTCTTTTCCTACCCTTATACCGTATTATATCATACGTCTGAATCCCGAATTACGCGTATTCCCATTGTACTCTTTCTCTTTTCAAAGAACAAGTGAAATACGATATGCCATCTCGGTATTCAAAATTCAATTCATTCAATTCGTATGACTTTTAATTTTACAAACCCTCTTTCAATGAATTTTGTATATATTTAGATTTTGTAAGTTTGTTTTCTCTGATTTCATATTCAGGGAGTTCAGTAAAATGTAAATGAAAGTTGAAAGAAAAAAAAGATAATAATAAACCCATGTAATTTGAATCAAAATTTTGAAAAATCAAGCTCATGCAAACTTTGGATTGTTAAAATGTAGAAAGAACAAAACTTTTCCCAATGTACCAATTGACACAGAGAAATTGGAATGAGAATTTGGGGGTTCTATTGACTTCATACATTATTTACGGTTATTTAGGAAATTAGAGTGTAATTGCAATGTAATCTGATTATAGTTGACAAAGTGAGCTAGGCGCATTTGGTATACGATTAGGGATCACAGATAATCTCCACACTCGTATAATAAATATCAGCATAACCAACAATTATTTCTAGAGTTGGGACTTTCGGATGAAGGTTTCAGCTTGAACCATTCTTTGAAACAAAAAAAAAAAACGCAGCAACTGTCCTTAAATCTGTCTGTTGTCTGTAGTCTGTAGTTGAAGGTATATAAAACGGACTGACAAGTGAGACCAGAGATTCCAGATTACATAGAAATGAATCAAGGAAGGAATATAAGGGAGGAAGCCCAATAGATTCGTATTTCACCTTAATTACTTTATACATTAAGTATCAATAATGGTCTCGTGGATAGTTCATTTAGGATTTTATAGATTTTTCATTCCATCTGGATCTGGGCCCTTTAGAGTCTAGACTCTAGATGAAAATGTTTACTCTGTATCAGTATAGGCGGAGGTTGGTAGCAGTTGGTTGGTTGTCAGTTTTGAGCATTACTTAGTTTTACAGATTAAATATAAATACAAATGCGTTACCATATCCAATCACATAGGTACGTACGTACGTATGTATGTATATGTACACTGTTATTTTATGTTGGGGGTAGAAAAAGTAGAAAACGGGTTGCTGGTTGGTTCCCTTGTCAATATCTATGAATGAATTATTCCGTACATAAATACATATACTTTTGTATACTGGTACAGTTCAAAAGTCCACCTCCTCATATACATATAGAGGATTTTCACCCTTACATATAATAATTTGGATGGAAAATTGAAGGATAATCTACCCCCCCCCCCCGTTTGGAGTTGTGTCATTTCATTTCCCATCTCTTCCAGTTCTATCGTTTTACATTTTTCCCCACGTGCATACACACAGAATACACAGTAATACGTATACACAAACACACACAATTGTACAAATCTAATAATAATATGCAATCGTTCCCTGGCGTTTTGCGTTCTTAAGGCTAATTGAAGTTTTAACTCGCTCATTCATTCAAATTACACACATTTACCTTTTCCTTTTTCGGGACGATGTCCAGACTCTCCCTCTCTTTCTCCCCCTCCCCTCCCCCCAAAAGCCTAGAGGAGGATATGAGGAGATATTAAATAAAGTTTGTATGTACAGATATGAAGGCATGCGTATATTTACATAGGGTTTTTCAGTGGTCCCCTTATATCTGTAGTCACTCACTCACTCTCTCTCTCTCTCTCTCTATCTCTCTGTGGAGGAGATAATTGCAATTTTCAATTAGGTCATACATCTTGCGTGTCTATCACGGAGGGTGGCAATCGAATTTCCTATCTGATAAAGATTGAAGGGCACGATCGAGTATACACGAACGCCAGCTCATGATTCTCCATTCCATGTGCTTTTTCATTATATAACAAATGTTCCTGGTTTTATATCGTACTTCTCCAGCTCTTTCTCTCTCTCTCTGTAGAAACCGAGAGAATCAGCTCGACTTGAGTCTCACACTTCTTTCAAATGGAGCGAAACAAGAAATGACCGATCCGACAACCGGCAAAAGAGGATGAACAATTTCAAAAGCCACAGTCCGCGTCAGAGAGTGAAAGTGAAAGTGAATGTGAATGCTCATCATCGGACAGAGGATATCCAGGTACATGTTGTTTACGATTAGAGGACAGCATAGACAGGAACTCGAGTTCTCAACTCACCGGTTTCATTCATTCCAAAACTCGACGACTGATAACACTAAAATAAAAATGATGTAGCCAGTCTCTTTCTACTCCACTCAATAATAATAATATTATTGCAGCAGCAGATATTGTGTCAAGTCCCAGTCACTCTCCCATTTTATTTCTCTCTCTCTCTCTATCAAGCAGAGTAGTTCCACGTCGTTGTTCTTCGATCGCCATGACGTTGTTGTACTTGAAATTCGAATGGACTCTGGATGAAAACTCAAAATTTCCATTGTCAATCCTAATGCTTTATCTGCTACGAGAAATGTTGAATGTGTGACAAGACGGATGTTTCCAGTGGAAAACTTCCCATATAAGTACAATGTTCAAAAATCTCTATAGGCAAGTATGTATAGGAATTGACACAAGATGTTTTTCCTATAGCATAAGTATTTTCATATCAACATAATATTTAATGCTGTCCAGCCAATTATTTGGCACTGTATCTGTAATGATTGTCATATACTTTGAATGTTTGAATGCTTGTGACTAAATTCTTTACTTCCAGAGGAATATTTGAAATGGAGGGAGAAGGAGAAGAAGGAGAAGCCAAGGGAAAAAAGTAAATGACGGAGTTATTTGGTTTTGCCTTTCTTCATGTAGATATGTAAGTCAAACTAAGTGTAAACACATATAATTTGGTCAAAGTGATTCATTATGACAATTTCTGACCATTAGCTGTCCTCTCACAAGTCCATGACACATTCAATTTCCCCAAAATATTAGCATTCCCATTGGCGATTCTATGTATTTGTCCTGATTGTGGTGGAGTCCGCCGGCCATTTGAAATTCGGGAGTGTAGGCATATGGAACATCTGCCATTTTTTTGTACACGATCCGACTGCAACTCTAACGCTAACGTGGACATATATCATATAAATACATATAAGTACATACATTCATTATATACGGTATACAGTAATATTTTAGTATACACGTCATATAACTTCATATAAGGGTGTAGGTGTATGAGTTTAGTTTATTCTGTATTATCTAAACGGATGCGTGAATGTCTCGTCTCCGTATTTATGAAGTTGACAAGGGCCGCATTACTTTGACTCAAGGCAAAAATGTAGTAAGAGGGGAATACAAGATGAGTTCAAATTTACTCACACAGTCATAGAGCCATGCCAGAGTTTATACAGGCAATGTCAATAATGGATTTTGTCGTTTTGTAGAAACAGTTTCAATTTTCTGTCACGAGTTTCTTCAATCTGTTTACTTTATCAACAATAACCACCAGTAAGCACACAAACATGCAGCGAACGACAGTCAGAGAGAGAGAGAGACAGCTAAAAATTCCCCCTACAGGTAAGCATAGTGTCGTTGCGTATCGTATATATGTGTAGTTGTTTGTACCATGTATACTTACTTATCGATTGACGAATCAAGTCTCAAATCATCTCTTTACCTTCCTTTATCAAAATTAAATCTAAATCCGAAATTAAAAATTTACAGCTCAAATTTAGAGCTGCGCAAGGAAAATCGGTACATGATTTATAATTTTGTTTGTCGGTACTTTGAATTTCTCCAAGCGAGAGTTTTCCGTCATTACCTAAATAAACGAAAGAAAACGGAGAATAAGAAACCAAAACATTCTCATATATACTGCGTACATTTTATGTACATGTATGTACCTTCTTTAGTCTCAATTAACTTGGAAGTCTTCATGCACATCAACACAACAACACGATGTAAGATACAGTTTGAATTAAAGAAAATTAAATATTGGTCGTAACTCTCATTGCTTTTGTTCTCCTTGTTTCGTTTCTTCTTCGGATAATTTGTAAATAATTAAAATGGAACAAAAAAAAAACGTTGTTATTGGTTGTGACTAGTGTTCATTTTTACGTACACGTTGTGGTATCTTATATTAAAAGGTTTAAGGATACTTTACTACACTCTCATTTTACGTATAGTAATATAGTGATAGTATTTTCAGACAAAATAAATACTGAGCAGCTGCCTGGACGACAACAGTGACAACATGACAACTGATTCACACCTCGTCGGCAAATACTTACATTCAACTTGAACTCGAATCTCAATATCCCAATATCAACCAATTTCATTATTCCATAATTCATGCTGCAGATGTGAATGGGAAACGCGGGGAGGGGAAAAAGTAAAGAAAGGAAATACAAATAGAATGTAGAGAGATGAGTCCTTTATTACGACAGTTTATATATATATATATATATTTGTACTTATTCCTTTTGTAGGTACGTACATAAATACAATCTACTGATCATAAATGTACTGTCTGTATCTGTTTAGTACATGGGTAAACGTATGAAAATAATTACTATTGAGTTCGTATTGAAGATTCAAGAGTCTTTACTTACTTTAAACTTACTCGATTCTCATTGCAAATTGCAAATACACACGCACTGCACACGATGTTGTAATGAAATTACACATTTTGTCTCCTCTGCTGTTCATTTGAAAAGGAGAGAGAGAGAGAGAGAGAGAGAGACTCATTTCTCCTTCATTCTCCATTGTGATTTGATATAGTATGTTTAGCAAGTTTGAAAATTTTGTTTGTTCAGCATAATAAGATGAGGCATTCATTAAAAAGTAGAACTCAAGTAGGTGGAATTTGATGAGGACATGTATGTACGCAGAACGTAGATGTAGGGGAAACATTATATTATAAATATAGAATCCATGGACATGTTTAATATCTGCACCATGTACAAGTCTCACATTATATATTTATTAATGATATTCTCTTTGTTTCATGTTCTCTCATTTCTAATGAAGTTGTACTGAGGACGTGTACAAAGTATCTGTATATATCGTTTGCATGAAAGTTTCATTAAAACTAAGCAAATAGTACAGTAATCAAAATTAAAATTCCTATACGATTTAATAAAGGTACTTTTTTAATTTTTAAATCTCTACCCACTCCACTTCATACGTATTTATTCCAATGCCGCTCGAATGATACTTGCTAGATACAGCAGAAATATCTTACATCTACTTTTTGACTCTTTGTGCATACTGCACAGGCACTCTGCTTCATACTTTATAGTTTGAAGTTGACTCATTTATTCCGTAATACACTTCATAAAACAAATAATAAATAATAAGAATAGGAATATTGTTCATGCTAAAATACTTTGTTCGTCCTCAAGCTATACAAATACAAGTTTCTATACTTCATGCTTATGTTATATTGCGCGTCCCAGTGTAATTTTAATGAAAGAATCCATAAATGTACAGATGATATGGGACCTGTGTGTACTTCGCACACACACACACATGGTTTCATAATAACTGGAGCACATATTTGAAAAACCGAGATGTAAAGTCAAACTTGAGAGTTTTGAGAGAGAGTATTGTCTTACTCGAGTCATCCATTTGGACATGCAATAGACATTTTGAGATGGACAGCCGTCGTCAAGGAAGTACGAGTTTATGAACGTATGAGTTGTCCTACACAATGTAGTATCTATATTTATATTGTACATTGAGAAAATAGAGAGACGAGAGAATAGTGGGAGTGTGTAAAGAAATGGAAATGCTGGCTTCTTGTTTTCCTTCCGTCATCTATACTCTACATCTACACCTACACAGTCTTCATTCGACTACTGGGCCTACTGGATTGAGATATAAACGTTGAAATATTAGCTATTGCTCCTCCTTGTATTCTCTACGCGTCCACACGACTTGGTAGTCGAAAAATTCACACCGAATAGTATATACCTTCAGATTCTGATATCATTTTATGATCTTGGTACAAACGAGAAAGCAAAACCTTTTTTCCCATCCCAGCCCACCAACATTACATTACATTACATCTCTTTCTTTTTCTCTCTCTTTGCTGGTCGTATAGCTGGTAGTGGATACATAGTTTGATAGTAGGTTGGGTGTTGAAAAATTATGGATGTTTCTTCATAGACTGATGAGATGTCATCTGTTCGAGTACATGAAATGGAACCGGTGACACATGGACGCTTGGGTTCAGAATTGGTTCCTTTTTCTTTTCTGTCACCACTCCTCCTGCATTAGTCTGAACAGTTTTCCCAGTACTGGGATGTTTTTTAAAAGACTCAGTGTACTACTTACTACTTGTATGATGATACATACTCAAACTTTTTATGTATCTCTCGAGCTTGAAAACAAGTATATGCATAATGAAAATGAAAGTGAAATCATTATTTGTGAGCAGGATATATAGAATCCTCTGTGTATACTTCCCCTTTTTTATTGATATACGTGGGACACATGTACATGTACCTACATGTAAATGCATGGATACAGTAATAATTAGGTTGTAGGTCGAGGCCAATAGTTTTTTTTTGGCCGTCCTCCTTCGTGCTCGTGCATCATGCAAAAAGAAAGAACGTTAAGGGTCCCCACTTGATGAATCATCCCCTAGAATTCATTCGCCCACATTTTCCATCTAATTCCAAGTTCCTGTCTCTCTTCACTTTGACAACCAAGATTGATATGTTCCTACACGCATAAATATATATATATGGACTCTCATGTCACGTGCATTCATATACACACAAATACACACCCCCTTACACCATTAACAAACAACCCTAGTATTAGTTAGATAGTTTCAGCATACACCATATATAGCTTTCTCTCGGTATCAACCTTGTTTTTATCCTCACCTGATAACGATACACACTCATGCACTCAAACCACTAGCCCTCTTTGTAATTCCTACTGGAGATGCATTTGAAAAACGAGGAATTGGAGTATTTGTGTAAACTCACAAAATCAAGTCTCATTGTCAAATGTATACCTACAATTTAATAATACAAAGTATACTTACTATGTATTCCCAAGTAAACTCCCAGTACAACTTGTCAAAAAATTATAAAAATGAAAAAATGAACAAGGTCATACAACTCATGTATATATACATATATATATATATATTGAAGATTCCTGAGAATATGACAGTTTTTTTTTGATAAAGTTTCCATGGTGAATGGAAATTCATTGGAGAAAGTTGGGTAAGCCGAAGAAGAGACTCTCCATGTGTTTCCACACTTCATTTAATTTCAAATTCACTCGTACATACAGATATATCAGTATATGGAATGACGATCATGGAAAAAAGTGGTCTCTTTGGTGATTTTTTCGTTGACGGTGGCTGTGGAATATATATATATATATGAAGAAAACGGGGTCGACCAAACTCGCAAGGATGAAATATGGTGATTTCTCGGAGATTAAACCGAACCATGTCGTGTTTGCCTATAGTCATATTTAGGTGGATTCCTTGCTTTTTTCCCTCGAATTTTTTTTTTTCTCTCTCTCTCTACCGTTTTTTGCTCGTTTACTTTCACTATTGCTCTGTGCTTGGGTTTTGACTGTAGTCAACTACACCAAGTGCATGCACACTGCATATACGATACAAATACAAGTTTATCTTCCATCACTCTCTCTCTCTCTCCATGTTTTATCTGCATATACATAGTGTCAATATGGTATGAATGAAGTCGAGTAGGATCTGAAATTTGCAGAGGTAGATCGGTGTATGCAACTTGAGGTGAATTCATTCTCATTCCCTGTCGTACCTACTACCTATACTCACAGTTTATCTTCAAAGTAGTAGGTATATATAGTAGTAGGTATATCATTTATATTTTCTTTGCACTTTGTACTTGAACCTCCTTCTTCTCGTTTCCCTTCCCCGTCTCCAAGTTGAATCGTAACTTTAGATGTATATACGGAACTTTATTTCCCCCCTCTCTATCCAAATCATTCGCCTTCTTCATGTATTTCGTGTACCATATCAAGTTGATATTATCAACTTGAACCTTATTCAGTTTTTTAACCATGTGTGTTCTGTGTTGTGTACATTGACAATACCAGACGGTGAGACAGCGTGCAGATTCCTTGGAACATGTGTACATGCAAACCCCACCACTTGCCATATATATCCGTACTTACTATTTTTTCCCCTGTGCTCTGTATTTAACAAGTATCTATTTTTTTGTACATACGACACTCACTTCTGTTCATGGAAACATAACTTTTCGCCATAGATATGAATGAACTTTTCATTCCATTTCTCGCCCTCTCTCTCTCTCTTTCATTTTTGATCGTTTTTTCATTTCACACTCGACTGTTTTAACACGACCTTCCACATACTCGAGTGTATGTGTGTGAATTCCACAGAGCCTGAGCAAACTTTGTATGTAACTTTTACATTTCCTCATCTCAAGCACAGCGGGGTTCTTCACTGATTAATTTTCTCCCGAAAAAAAAAATTTCAAAGATTCGCAAACTCTTTAATTTGATCGGTTGGATCTTGTGCATACAAAAAGAGCTAAATTTCATAGTCCAATTTCTTATTCCATCTGTTTGAGGAGTAAAATGTTTTTTTTTGTATTTTCAATATAATATTTTAATTAGGATTTGTTTTCGCATCCAGTATTTTTCCTGAGCACCATATTTCCATGCATCTATAATTATTAAATATATTGTAAAATAATTACACACGAAATCAAATCTATCCATGACCATTTCTCTATTGAAAGTTAAAATATTTTGTATTTTTCATCTATTTTTCAAATACATGTGTGTACAACTGAGAAGGAGATTTATGTGGTATTTTTTTCGCGTGGTTCAAAATGGACAGACGGACAGACTGAAATGAAAACGTTCTTTCCTTGTACCCACATTTTTGGAGATGGATTGCAATGATAAAAACTTTATTTCTAGACACTACACAAAAATATAAAATACAGATTTTGATACAACGCCGGGTACACTGGGGGAAAATGGCAAATGAAAAACTATTGCCATGGATTTGCCAGGGATAAGTCTACACTTGAGACATGGCCAAAGTCAAATGTCCATGCATAAAATAAAATAAAATAAAAGGCGTGGTAAGATCATTATGGAGCGTTGCTAGCATGC
Source organism: Gisinianus flammeolus (assembly GCA_034699125.1). Lineage (NCBI taxonomy): Eukaryota > Metazoa > Arthropoda > Collembola > Symphypleona > Katiannidae > Gisinianus > Gisinianus flammeolus. The sequence continues at coordinate 64,059 of JAIUND010000418.1, read as the reverse complement.
ATTAGATTGGGAGTAAAAACGGTAATTTAGTTCATAACAATGATGTATGACGTACATATTGTGTGTAATATAGTTATTGGTTGGAGTATAGGGAGAGAGAAAGAAAGAGAAAGAGAGAGAGATGGGGGAAGCAGAAGTCGACATGCATTTTTCTTAGATCTGTGTGCATGGCCTGGTCGTCTCTTACATGTATCGTATCATAACTTGTATCTGCTTCCTATTTTACAACACATATACGTCATGTAATTCAAATGGAATGAGAAAGTGAGACATTTCTCTCTTTTACCCTTCCTTTTCTACCCTCCAAAAGAAGAAAAGAGTAGAAAACTGGCAAAAATATACCAACCACATTTGAACATGCAGCCAGTTTGACTCTGATTAAAATGCACACGGCACATATTTTTTCTTCCTCCTGAGAAACTCACTTGCTCTCACTCCTGCTACTATTTTGCATAAGCAAATTCTTCCCAAAGACGGGAGACTGGAGTTACCAACAAACGGGATTTTTATACACCTCAAATTTTTAAGTACGGAGAAAACTAAATACAGCTCTAAATGTTCTACATACATGATTACGAAATGAATGAGATTCAAAATACTGATACGGTTGTGATCACGGCATAATCTTGAATCTTGTCAAACAAACGTTTGTTATCTCTCCTCTTTCCAATCTAATCGGTTTGAAGTTCGGAGATATGGTGTGATTGACTATAGCAATGAATTTATGGAGTTGGACTAAAAAAAACATAGGTACCCTATGTGTGTGTGGTAAGTTGAATTTAAAAGTAAAAAAAAAGTGTGAGGGAAGAAACTATGGGAAGTTTAGTTTGGTTTTTTTTTAGTATTGGAAATGACTGTGTAGTTGGTTTGCGTCGGAGGAAAGCACAAGTATAGCAGTTGGGTTGGCTTGATTCAGAGTATCGTTCGGGTTTTTTTCCCTCTGAACTAAAGACTACACACATGAAAAATAAGGGAAGGAAGACGGAAGAAGATGGATTCAAAGTATAAAGTCCAAACACGTAGCGTTCAGTTTCGTTTTCTTATGAATTATATTGCTTCAACTCCTTTTCAGAAATGTAATCCGAATCCCATATAGAGTTTTTTTTTGAGAGAGAGAGAGAAAAAGAGAGAAGACTTGAGTGTGACTGAGTGAAGTGGGAACAAGTATATATGGAGTAATGTATAAAATCTAGAAAAAATTGAGAAGCGAATAACAGAGACAGAGAGTGCGAGAGAGAGAGAGAGAGAGAAAACTACAAGGAATATGACTGAAATATACTCTGGCTTCACTTCAGCCTCCATCTCCATGTGTGTGCATATGGGATAAATATGTACCTACTCGAATATCCCAATGAATTCTACGTTAACGTTCCCCTCTCTACTCTCCTTCCTTTATCCATGTACAGCTATATGTATGTAGTAAACGATTTCTACAGTCAAATACACGAGACTCTCTCTCTCTCTCTCTCTCTCTCATTTTTTTCATACATCGACTCACTCTGTATTTGTAAACATAAGTTGGATAAGATGGACTTTTTTTCCTTTCTCCTGATCTTATTCTTACTCGGGGTCATACATGTACACTTTTCCTATTTTGTATTTTTTTTTTTGACTGTATAACATCAAAGACGTAAATCGCGTAAAGGTTTTTTCCTTTTCGTTACATTTCTATTTGCACAGTATTTGCGCGCTTTTCTTCATATGCAGGAGATTTGGAAGGTTCAAGTGGACGCAGTGATTGTGAGTTGGAATATTATCCGAATTGAAGTTGAACGATAACCGATATTGGTGAGTGTCGTAGTAGACTGTGTATACACCGTTCTGTACATACATATATGAGAAGCTACCTACTCAATACCGGGCAATACGTGTACAGTATCTGTATATGTAATGCAACACGACTCTAGATTCTGGAATCAGAATGCTCGACATTTATTTGTCAAACTTTCCCTGTGTAGCCGTATTGTATTTTCCCTGTGCATTATGAACTCCACACTTAGATAGAGAACAAGATATGTATGTAAGGTTTTACCTTCCAGACAGATATGGCAGCTATATACAGAGGAGAGATGTAGGTACGTGCATATCTGTACTGAATATGAGTACGAGAAACTTGAGCGTTGTTAAGGATTTCACTTCATGTGGGGTCAGAATCATGTACAATGGAGAGACTGGCTAGGATATTCGTTGGTTGAGTCTGTATCTTTGTAGGCACGTACTTATTGGAGAGAGAGAGAAAGAGAGAAAGAGAATTTCATTCGTAAGTTTTGGTACAGTTTGAACCAAGAACAACATGAACAGGGACGTCGAATATTGGAAATCGGATACGGACCAATGCTTCGGGATCTCCTGAAATTATTTGTCGCGTGCTCTCTCAGTTCTTCTCAATTCTCAATTTATTATGTATCTTTGAATTTCATCCTTGGAGCGTCAAAAATATTTCTCTCACTCCTTCCTTTCTTTATCTCCCTTTCTCTCTCTCCTCTCATATTTTTCCGATGCATTTGGCCGATGCCCTTTTCAGTCCACTATATATGAGATTTCCTTCTATTCTCTACATGTATTTTTTTTATATATACGCCATGTAGTTTGTTTGTATGCACTGTTTCACAATTGCTCTTTAATGTTCGCTGTCTACTCCCATTCCTTTTTTTTCTTCAGCATTCGGTTTTTTTTTTGACCTGCAACTGTCACACTTTGTCCGTGAACTTCGTTAGCTACACCTCACCGACCATTTTTGTCATATACAGTTCAACACCATGACATCACATATTGAAGCGTCCTTCCACTACAATAAAAAAACCAATCATAAACATCTAATCATAATCATATTTATGTCAATAACTTTGTCAATTCATGTTGCAAAGCTCCTTCCCCTCCATTGATGATCTCTTCGGTCTGCGAACAAAATGGGCACCGTCACTATTTGTTAAGAACTATATAAAAATACATAAAAGATTTTCCATTCGAATATCTTTCATGCTTTCCCTCGGCACACTAGAATAAAAAGAAATTCATTTCAAATTCAGTTGGTAATTCCATTGAAATTTAAACATGTGTAAAAAAGAAAATATGTGTGCAAGGGATTATCCGTACTACAGACATTGGATTTACATTTCAGGAGTGGTTTTACTCGAGATTTGGCAAGCTAAACGTTTGTCAAATGGGGAAACTCATTGGGAAATTGGAATATATAATAAATAGTTTTGCCAGTGTGAATTCGTCAAAAGTTCAAATTGTGATAGTGACACGCCACAATTAACAAGCCTCTGTAATTAATTAAAGTAAAAGTAATTATATATCTGATGTATGTATGATACACCAACTGCGTACGTATCGTAAGTTGGATTTCCATTGTCTATGTACTTTCAAACCATGAGTTTCTCCATGTGCCCACCAAAAAAAAAAAACCAACAACTTGGAAATGAAAGTCAATATAGCAAACACGCACCGGCCCCTGTGCTGTGCTCTGTGTCGGTGTCATATGCTTCTCGTGTATTTTTAATGAGACTTTTTGTGTGCCGGCTGAACTAAAGTTGCGTGATTCCTTATTTACATAACGTAGCGTATATATGCATGCCCATTTATTTATTGTATTTCCCATTGCATGGCAAGTATTTCCGCTTAGTTTTATAAATATTTTGTACAGTGTGAGCTTCCCAATTTAACACTGCCAGCGTCATGAGGATTTAAATGCACAATCATATATAATAAAATCATAATTATCTACATATTACAACTGTTGTGTGGAAACTGTAAACGCATGAAGACAAAATTGTGGAATCCCGCAAGGGTGACTTGTGAATTGTACCCGAATAAATATCTGTATTGCCTTTTTTCCACCCACACATAAAAATCATGGAGAAATAAGACTACAAAATAAATACTTTAAAAGTAATGAAATCGTTAAATAAATAAATTATACGAATAAAAGTAGTGATCACTTTTTAAAGATTTTATTACAGTCAACTCCAAGTTCTTTTTCTTATTACATTTTCATTTTATGCATTTCAGACTTCAGAATATTTGAAATTATGAGGAAAAGTGAGGACGAGTAAAACAAAGACTGTGACGGTGGACAATGTAACAATAAACAGTAGTAGATTTAATCACACCCAAAATATTTCCTCAAATTTGAATGAAATGGGAAACGGATGACATCTGAATAATATCTTTTTTTCTTTTTTGAGGCTTCGTTATAATTGATAAGTTCACGAGGTGTATTATAAAGTTAAAAAAAATGAGGACGAAAGAGAGAGAGAGAGAGAGACGGAGTACATAAATGAAAATGTTTGGAAAGGTGAAACAAAATGTAATTTGAGGATGAGCATGAAAGTATAATCAATAGAGAGAGAAAGAGAGAGAGAGAGAAAGGCAAAATAGGAAGGAGTGAGTCAAGTTCTTCGCCTCCCTTGGTCTTTACGGGCAAACGAGTGGTATTACCTAATTAAGGAGGATCATTTATGTATGTTTGATTGCATTGTTTAATTAGACAGGCGGTGGCAGCAACATGTCACTCTATGCGTTCACTCTTTTTTTAGTACAAAGGCGAACATGGAACAGCAGCGTCAATGGTAGTGAAATGAGCCGTCAGTCGTCACTATCTATAAAAACCAACTGCTCATCTCCCCGCAAAGGTATAAACAAAAAAAAAAAAAGGTTTATTCCTACAAACTTCATTTCGTCTTTTTTTTTACACTCCTTTGTTTTACCTCAAGCGCAATTTTATTTTATTTTAAAAACACTTTCAGTTTCCCGACTCTTCAAGACAAGACACAATTCTTTTTATTATTTTCAACCCAAATTGTTGTACAATTTAAAATAATTGACATAGACGACAAAGACAGACTAAATTTTATGGATATGAAAATGAGGAAAAGATGAAATGTATGAATTAGCAACGCATCCTCCTTCTGCTCAAGTCAAACGTATTAATTTTTTTTTGTAATAGAGATATAGAAGCTGTAAAACTTAAAACAAGTAATAACCCAGGATGAACAAACATTAGTGGAAGTAATTCAAATGTGTATGTTGTACAGGGTAAAAAACTTGGATTGGAATATATATGAAACTTTGAGCGAAATGTATAGCTTTCGTGTCGGAAAGTCAATATGCTTGTATAGGTATGTGTGTACGAAGGAAAGAGAGAGAGAGAGAGAGAGAGAGAGGGAGAGAGTAAAATATCAGATGCAGTAGTGCGTGGACCCAAACTGACATTTGACATTGCAGTCTGCTGGGGAGACGAAGGATCGGAACAAAGGCTTTTGCCAGGAATTGGGAAAAGGATAATATAACGTGAGGATATTAAGCGTGTACTTGTATGTGGTCATACAGCGTGTATCTATATTTTCTGTTGGTCTTCTCGCACATGGGAATGTGAAACTCTGACTAGTAGAGTGAAGCCCGTAAAACTAACTGAAATAGAACGGAGCGAAAGAGAGAGAGAGAGAAACAAAAGCCCAGAACCATTAAAGACTATGGATAGTTTTACGAAAAGCCAGAGTCTCTATTAACTCAACATATAGAAATGTTCACTCACTCACATTGTATGGATGTACATATTGTACATCCTACACTTATTTGGAGACAAGGACCGACCCAAGGACCCAAAAGAACCAAATGCAAAAAAGCACAAGAGCGAAACGCTCATCGAAATCTCGAGTCCAGCTGGATTAAAGAAACATGCCAACCTCAAACAATGTATGACCATTATACTATTCTTCTCCGCCTTTCAATCTCTCTATTCTCTCTGTCCACCATGTACTTCCCAGTTCCCATGTTATTACTTACCATTTTACATTTATACCTATAAATCCCGACAAACATATACATAGACAAAACCAGAGAAGAACTCTCTCGTTTTCTTCTCCTTAAATCAGTTTGTTTTCCCTTTTGCTCACTTCTTTGACTATGCCTTAGACTTAAGACCTAGAAAAGTCCTCGATTTTTTTAAGCATAAAACAGTTTGCACATGTAAGGACATTTTGTTGGAATATAGAAAGTAGAAAGGGTGAACGGTAAAAGATAAAATAAGCGAAAAAAGATTTTTTTTAATTAGATTGGTTAATGTACAGATAAAAATATGATAACTTATGGTGACGAACAAAAGTCGAAATAAAAGAAAAAAAAGTCAAGTAAAATCATACAATACAACTAAAAAAAGTTACACACGAGTCGTGGTAAGGAAAAGGAACAATGAGATTATCATGTGTTGCGGACTTTTTTTCTTCCTTTCTTATGTGTACAACTCCATTTAATGCGTACAGTGCGTAATTGGTGAGTCATCATCATGTTAGAGCAACGGAAAAGCTTCCTTCCTCAATCTAACAAGCGAACCAATTCATTCTTTTTTCATTCTATCAAAATGGGAAATGCTTTGCTTTTTACTCTGGGTTTTTTTTTATTATTTCATTTTCTATGTCGGAAATTTCATTGAGTTGAAGAATCAAGTAGGATCATCATAGGAGAAAAACCAAAAACTACCACAGGAGCAGGACCAGCACCAAAAACCAGAATGTCGAGTTAAACGATGCACATCCCTATATATAGTTCAGTTTTGTATTACACGTGATACTCTGGCTCATGGGATGTCTCTTGTCCAAATACATATGACATATTCCCAGAGTATATTTTGAAAAACTATTTATATGCCGTGCATAATAGAAAATACATATACACATATGTAGTGGGAGATATTGCAGTGTAAAATCAAGGAAAGGGTAAAAAGTGAAGAATAAGGTTTTGCAACTCAAAGACTTGTTACATGTATAGTATACATACATTATGAGGATCCCTATACATGTGTAAAGATATACATAGTCAACTCTACTCCATGACGAATAAGCCAGAGCCGAGGTTTTGAGTAGTGGAGAATTGGAAAAGATATTTTGGCTGCTGACTCTCTCTCTCTCTCTCTCTCTCTCTCTCTTTCTCTCACTCTTTCTCTCTTCTCCTGCATGTTCGATGGGTAGGAATGAAAAACTAAATAAATTCCACATACCCATTTCAATCTCTCACTCATCTCTCTCTCTCTCTCTTTCTCCGTGATCCTTTAGGGCAAAATCACTTGCAATCCAATTCGCCCGTCTACACTTCCTACTTCTTTGACAACGTCAACTAACTAGAGAAATGTGTACAGAAAAATATATATACATATGTACATCTGATCTGCTTGGGTGTATGTACATATGAAGTATGTGTATGTGTACAAGCTTCTTCACTATTTGTACTACAAGTTCAACCCTCGATTCGAAATGTTTCATTTAAGCAGTCAGTCAGAAAGAAAGGCATTATATATCGAGATGTGTGTATTTATGTATGTACTATGTACTTATGTTTTTGTATGTGCGGAGAAATTGTAGCAAAGTAAAGGAAAGGAAAGGAAAAGTCTGTACATTCGTAGATGATGGAAAAGGGAACAAAAAGCTGAATGCTCCCTGGATATATGGACATACATGGAGCTGAATATGCGTGGAATATGTGGATGTGAGCAATACACAGATATGTAATGGAGAATAGCAAATGTTGAATGTATAATCATCTATGTAAGTATGCTATGTATACGCCTGAGTCAAACTATGTCCTGTGAAACATGCATGAGCCGCGGGAAGACATATGATGTACACAAAGTGGTCCGTCTGTCTATATGTTGTTGGTGGAACCCCCAAAGTTGACACATATGACTTATTGGTCATGTTCTTTTCTATATATAACGATACCAAAGGGATGCATTTCATTTCACTTCGAACAAACTATTGCTTTCTCTTCTGACTGTCGTTAAACTTTCCGTCTCGCTTCAACCATATTTATGTCATTGTCAACTTACGAACGAGCCTACTACTACTACTACTACCCTATGTATGTGTACTCTACTGTTCTTTTTATGCAACAACAGACCAAATCAAAGATGTATATCAATATGCATGTAATATATGTCTCACATCATTTCACCATTAGAGAGAGGCGAGAGATTTCTTTTCTTATTCCCTTCTCCCCCCAAAAAACCCACAATCCATACGCAAATACAGTCGGCTGAATTTATATGCGAGTCAACGCATCACTCTTTCTCTCTCTTTCTCTCTTCGTCTCTCATACATTATTAGAAATCACTCAGGACTCACAAGTCATGGTCGTCAGTCAACCATTATCTAGTCAAATCATCAATATTGGTACGATATGTGGACAAGAGGGACAACACACACACACACACACAGTTCACAATAATTTCCACTACTTAGCATTTCAATTGACAATTCATTTGATTACCCATCAAATATTTAATTTGTACTTTTGCTCTTGGTGAAAGACCACATTATTCAAAGTAATTTGAAAATCTACAGTCACATCATGTACATTATGATTCTGAAACATGTATGTATGTACATCCTTAAAAACGCGATGATTAGCAGACCCCCTGTCAAATAATTAAACTGGGGAGTATCAAATGAACAAGTAACAAAAATTTAAGTCTCAAATAGTAAATTGGGAAGGCGTAATTTTTACTCAAATGTCTAATATTTCATTAGGTACAATAGATGAAATATCTGTAGTCATATTAAAAAACTATATGCGTAATTTCAACACGGAAGAGTTTGAGACTTTAGGATTTGACACTGGCGTGGAGTGTTTAATGGAATATGTTTAGTTTTATTTAAACAATTATTTAAAAAGGCACTCTGAGGTTCGTTGAGATGATTATACAATTACGTGGGATCGAAAGTGAGGGGAAAAGATTGGAATTTGAAAATAAATTCATCACTCTGCATCGTAACGTGCATATCTAAATCAGTAAGGGAGTAGAGTATGCACACAATATTTATTATAGATATTGAATAAATATCCAAGTAGAATAGAAGCAAACATCTTAATCGAATTTACCGACAAACAAAATGAGCCTACAACAACTTGGAGTTGTGTTGGTGAAGACAGTGAGAGAGACTGAGTGTGTCGTGCCGAGGCTTCGTTAAGTTGGGGCAATTCGGATAATGCACGAGAGTATCTATCGTGGAATGAGAGAGAGAGAGAGCGAGAGCGTAGGAGAGACATGTTAATTTATGCCCGACATCGCACATTCTCCTACTAATTTATAATCTCGTTCATAAGACGTAAGTAACTCGCATGTATCGACTACATTAAATATTAGCTCTGCTTCCATACATGAGTGGATGTGTTAACTGAGCATACAGTCAGACAGAGTCTAGATAACAAACTACGTATTAATAGGTAATATATATCTCATGTTTTTCAATGTACACCGAGTACAGAGACTTTCTGCTGTGTGTGTGTGTGTACACATGGACAAAATTTTCATCTGTTTGTTGGATCTGACTGAATCTCTTACTACTCTTTCTGTTCCATGTCTCTGTCCATGATATCCAATATGTTATTACACACGCATATACAGATACAAGTACAAGTCAGTTGTATTCTCAATGGCATGGCATGGTATGGCATGGCACGGTGGTGGATGAGACGAGACCTCTAGAGAAAAGGCGATGGCAAAAGCGGCATGTGCATCATGATCAGGCTGATGATCATCATCACTTCTCCCTGACTCTCTCGCTCTCTCTTTCTCGCTCCGTATTGAAATTATGTGATGATGGGACGCAATAATTTAGTATTTGTTATTACAGGAACAGGAGGATATACGCGACCATGCTGAGCTCTCTCAGTTAGTTGCTTTTCTCTATCTCTCTCTCCCCTCTTGTGAAGCACATCTCTACGCCTATCATCTCCTTGTATGCACAAAGTATCTGTATATTGTATGCATGAGAGTACAAAAGTACTTTCCGTTTCAATACTGGAAAACATCCCGATATGAGTATAAAGTGATACATATATTTATTTTTACAGATACAGACACCGTGCAAGTGTACACACTACATACACACACACACACTACAGCGTACAAACTCAATCTACCAAACTACCGAATTCTACACACATGAGAAATGTATGACTCCTCTCTCTCTCTCTCTCTAAAATATAGAACAACATCTACTCAACCAAACCAAACGATACCAGCATCAATTCCAGTTCTCCAGTAGTACGTGTGTGTGTGTGTGTGTGCAGCTATAGACCAAGAACATCATTAACCAAACTACCCACTACCAAAACTACCAGCTTCCAACTTTATTCTCACTAACCCAAATGGTGTCATATATGAATATGTACGTATATACATAATGTAACACGTAATATAATATATCTAGATATGTATTGAAATGTGTATAGGGTTTTAATAGGTAGTTTGATAGTGGTAGAGCCCCATATACATAATTTAGTTAGTAATTTAGTTGTAGATACTTCCTATTTACACACTCAGCTACTTACCTTACTTCTACATTGTTTATGGTTTATCTTTATGGTCAAACTGTAAAGTGTGTGTGTGTAAAATGTATTGTGGTTCCGAGAATAGACTTGGTCTGCTCACTACACAAACACCATCATTTCTCTCTCTCCATCTCAACTCAAGTTTAAAATTGGGCTAAAATACACATAAAGTATCATAAAACATAACCCATATAGTTACTATAAATATAATATAAAGCATATATTATTATCATCATTTTGAGTCAACTTGTGGATGTAGTCATAAAGCCATTCAATTATAAGCGAGAGAGAGAGAGAGAGAGTGAGAGCTCACAGCCCAGTAAACTACATTCAACATTCTACAATGTTTGTGAAAATTTCGAATTTCGAATTGGGAAACGCAAATTCAAAACTCATACACACGCACTCATGGATCGAAAGATATACAAACTAATCGCATCACAATTCATCCATGGAGTTTCTCTTTCTCTTTCTCTCTCTCTCTCTCTCATTCTCCTTTTGCATGGTACAATTTATTAAAATATTCAACAGTCAGCTATATTCCTTACATAATATGTATTAATATGGATTGTATGAGTATTTAATCATGCTTTGTGTCGTCTGTGTAACCTACACTTTTGCTTTCTAAAACAATTCCATAATTTAAAAATCATGCAACCACAATATCTAAAAATATATTATTTTTTACTAAATGTATATCATCTATATATACAGTTGAGATAGCTGGAGACGTGGAATGAAAATAAAGGGCTATCAATGTCCAAAGCGTGACATTTCATTCCAAGTAATTCAAGTGTATGAAGAATAGAATTAAAGTCACTTTAATTGTAATAATAATCATAAATAAATGATTGATAATTACTACTTTACTATAATATAGGTATAGTAAATGTATGTACCCAGGAAGAGAGAGAGTACAGAAAAAAATTGTGAGCACCCATATGTACATATGTATAGTGGCTGGAGCCGGCGCAGGCAGCAAAACTCTCAAGCAGCGTGGATGAGAGAGAGCGAAAATATTATTCAGTCTTATTGAGGCAAAAGTTGCCACGCGGAGAGGACCTTACAATTTCACTGTGCGTTGGTTGTTGCTCGCTTTGGTGGTTTCTACATATAGAAAAAGGAATCCAGTCATTCAACACAAAAATAAAAATTTAAGGATTTACATTCTAATTACGGTGTTAAAAGTTTTCAAATATCAACTAGTGTTCACAGTAGAAAAGTTAATTCCTGGAAAGTTTCGGACTGTGGAGGAGCCAACACATCGTGAATCTTTGTAAAGGCAAGACCAAACGTCATCATCATCATCATCATCATCGTGGACAACGGAACCGAGTTCCAAAAATATCGAGAAAATATAACATCAAATAGTGAATTACCAGTGGAATTAGGAAAAGAAGCAACAGGATAGAAAAAAAGCGAGGAATAATAATAATAATAATAAACGATCCGACATCCGAGTTTTTTCGGCTTTTCCGACTCCGTTTTTTTCCCGTGAACACACACTTTTAAACTTGTAACTTGTTCAAATTCTCTTTTTTTGTGTCTCCCCAAAGAAAACTATAGCATATTGACATTTTGTAGAAATTAAATATTCAAGTGAGCTTTGTAGTGAATAATAATAATATTATAATTTTTGTGGATCTGTTTTCAAAAAAAAAAAAAAAAATTTTTTTTTAAGATTATTCAAATTACATGTGCTACGCAATAATAAACTCTACCATTGAGAGATTTTGTGCGTCAGTTCGTACTTCAGGTGTCGTCTCCAGAATATTATTATTATTATTATTATTATTATTATTATTATTATTAGTATCAAAATTTGTGATCAGTGTGATTGACCATGTAAATGTCAATGTATGATATCTTTGAAGAAATATAATATACTTTTTACGTTCTAGTTTATGAGTTGGTTGGTAAAGAATCGTGAAACTATAAAAGTGTATTACATATTATCGTGTGAGAAGTGGATAAAAAAAGGAACATTATCAAAGCGAGTAAGTAAACTTATCGTACTGAACTATATACAATAAGAAAAGGAATTGTGTATTAAAAAGTCTCATTTTTATTATTATTTATAAATAAGGATATGATCGTTGTCGTTTTAAAGAGTTTTGTGTTTCAAATTAAAATGCTTTCGCTAAGAACTCACGAACAACGACTCGATGTCATTGATAATTTCACCGGTACCAATTTCTACGACTACGAGCATTACATGTACATGTAACGAGTAACGACCAGGTCGTTTCGACCTACCTACAAGTTTTAAATTTTTTATAAGAACCATTGTGAACACTATATCTACAAAATATGAGCTTTCTTTTATAATCATATAATTTAGTATGAGTTAAATATACCTTTGGTTAAGTTGCTACTGTTTTTGGTTATATGAAAACGGAGAAAATTATACGTACTTAGAATTTATTTATTAGGATTTAATATAGTTTTAATTTTTTTTTATCGTGTACTAGAGTTTCCACTTGCTCTGTACACAACAATTCCATTCTTCATTGTTCTTGGTATACATATATACATGTCGAGATATGGGGAAAACCAGTATTTTTAAAACTCGTAAATCTCTCAAGTTGATTAATTGATTGGACAACGTACTATTAGTGTCCATATTGCACTAAGGAAATAAATAGACAATGTTTCTTTTTCTCCAAAAAAAGTGCTCAGTACTCTATCTTTATGTATACTTACTTACTTACGTATGCAAATGTATGTGGACGGTATGCACTGCATGCGTGTTTTTATATAATACAAAGCAGAGAGAATTAGAAAAAATACAGGATTTTGAGGAAATTCTACCAATTGTTGATTTTACAGCAGCTCATTACACATGACACATAAACATTGGCCACCCTCTATAATTTCCCATAGTATATATTTATATACAATATGCAGTAAGTATTTAGCTCCAACTAGTCGTGTGTAGATATTTTACCTAGATGCAGAATTATCTCACTGTCAGTCTGTAAATCTTTCTCATGCTTACACACACACACACACATTTATAGGTGAACGAAAAGTTTGTGCATTTGTGTGATGGTGTGACTGACAGTTGTGTAGCTAACCAGAGTAAGCATAGTAAAATACTTGTTGTTTTATACAAGGAAAAACGACAACCATTTGTGGAAGAAAAAGAAGCGGATTGTGACTATACAACTTGGAAGAAAGCATTTTCAAGCTTTGGAACCTTATATAAATATGTGTATGTGTATAGGCATTAGGCATATTATACAGTAGAAAGATACGATTATGTAGATAGTCACTAAATCCTTTACATTACATACACGTAGTATAATCCTTCCGCTCATGTATTTAAATGGACGTATATGGATATTTTGAAATCTTGATGGATGCCTCCACGTAATAAAATAAGTAATGAACTTGACTTGACAACAAAAGAATAATAGTGGGAAGATCATAAAAAATCACCCTTCTCATCCCTCTTCTTTTTTTTTCTTCTTTTCTTTTTGTGTACATAGTAGGTATTGGTATTAGATATGTACTTGTGGGTACGTTCACGTCTATGAAACTCTCCATTCAAAAGCCTTAAGATTTTGTACATCCGCGACTTTTGCATGCAACAGAGTTTAACAGAAAGATAACAATGACAAAATTTGTACGTACAATTGGAGCATTAAAAAAAACCACAGACTTTATTCAGAAACGACAATAACTTGAGAAGATACGATATCTTTACTTTTTTAAAGAAATACACTCTCTGTACATATAGATTTATTTAAAGGTTATTCCTGAAAATATCTTAATTCTATTGAAAATCTCTTTGTATTGGAAAGATGATTTAAAGTCCAAAGGGAATAATATCAGGAGCATCTCCAGTGGAAATGTGTATTTGGTTCAATCTGAGGTTTACATGTGTAGAGAGCAGATTTTTTAGAAATAAAGACTGATGTTGGTACGACTATTGGTTCGTTCATTCGGAAAGTCTTCAAACAGTTGGAAAATAAAAAAAATAAAAGTAACAGCTTACGTTTATGACTTCTAAACTTTGAGTATAATCGTTGGTTGTTTTTGTTCTGATGCGTCCGGTGTGGCAAATAATAGCTTAACTAGTTCTCAACGTTGTTGTATGTACCCACAGTAAAATTTTAATTTTTATGCATATAAAAATGGAATTTCGTCAACATGTTTCATTTTGATTATTTGATGTGTGGGACTTTGTAAAATGTACAACTCATAGCTAATAATTCTTTTATTCTTACCTACATTACATTATACGTCGTAATTTTACAGCAGACAACCCTTTCTTTTACATGTATCCACATACATATATGTATATCCATATACCATATAGATATATTCGTATATACTGCAATAAAATCGAAATTTATTTAGATGAATAAACGGCGGATTCTGAATCATAAACATTTATATTGATGATGACAATGAACAAATCACGGTATTGTACGGTCGTCGAGTTGGTTGGAAACCGTAAGTCGAAACTAAGCAAACCAGAAACTATAAAAGAAACCAAAATGATTTTAATAAATTGTGTAAATAAATATTTCATGTATGTATAGCCATAGTCAAACGTCGGGTTACTTTTGAAAGCTCGTTGTTGTGGGCTAAACAAGAGGAAGAAGTAGAAAACTAGCGAAACCGTTGAATAACCGTAGCAAAAAGCAAAACACCTGAGACTTACAATCAGATTTTAAACTGTTCAAGTTTTTTCTCCGTTTCGTACAGTTACATATGGGACTGAAAGTCATATCATGTGTACATATTGTACATATACCTACAATGTAGGTTTTCGTTTCTTGTTGCAGAAACGAAAATGTGTTAAACGACCTGTGCGTATAATATATATTCTTCACCAGCCCACAGAGAACACCCAGTAGTATAGTACTTGATTTTGATTTCAACAGAGTCGAACGGGTGAAGACGCTTCGTTGATCTCTTCTGTTTGCTGCTGATACGCAAAACGAATAGAAAAACGATCACCGATACCTTTTTTTCTTACCTATAAGTTTTGCACATGCTGAGGTTTTTCCGCTTACACTTATACTATACGAAAAAGGAAAAAAAAGAACCGACCATTTCAAATGGTGATTTAGTTTTGAGGAACTGGAGCAGACGTTTGTGCCTGCTTTTGAGGTTTTTCATAAATACATACACTATGCATGTAGGTATATCATGGAGTTTCTTATACTTTACAACATTTTTACGTGTTTGTGATATTTGATATGGACAGAGAGAGAGAGAGAGTAACTTGAGAATATGACAAATTGTACTTGTATTTACCAGTATCAGAGGGAAAACTTCGTGGGGGATTTCAATCTTTTTACATAAAATTCTTTGGCTTTTATAAAAAGATGTTGGTTGCGGCTTGTGTTTTCGAGATAGCACATTCTTTCGTTATTTCTTTCGCTGTTATGGTTTTACTTGATTATGCATAATAGTTAAAGTTGCCTTTCCCCCTTCCTTTACCTACAATTTAGTTCTGACGAGTGCACTTTGTATTTTTGAATTATTACAAAGCAAAACTCTGATTAGAGTTTTAAAAACATGAAAAAACAACCATGTGATTCACAATGCAAAAAACAAAAAAATATGAGCAGGGAAATGATATCACATTCAAACAGTTCTCATGATGATGACAAAATTTAAATTAGCATTTGAGTAGTAAAAATACGAATTCATCGTATGACAATGGAATGAACATGACATGGAAAGTATAGCAGGCAGCAATAATATAAATTCTGAATGATGAATTTCGCTCATATGTAGTGCAACATTTGAACAGCAAACAGCATCATCATGATTCATTATGACATGTCGAGTTGGAGATTTAGTACATTGTTGGCTTTTAAAACAAAGAGGAGATTTTCGTTTAAAGCTGACATTTGAGGTTTTATCTAGTTGGCTCATGTCTCAGTGATGTGGTCGGACTCGATCAGTTTCATGTCATTTCTTTTGTTTGCTTTGGTAATGGTTTATTATATTTATTTATTCTGTACATCTACGACTTCAGTTGATATAATATAACAAAAGTATGGAAACATTTAAAATTCAATTCTTTTTCAAAAAAAAGAGAGAAAAGAATTGGGATTATCCTTATAACTATATACACGTACTCATATTTCACATGCAAAAGTACAATTAACGTAAGAGTACCTATTACGCTGTAACATTTTTTTGTATACAATCTTAATGTACTGGAAATAACAATACCATAAACTATATATACTCATATTTTTTTGTATGTATTTCCTCATCACTATGTTTTCTGTTAATTTTGATATAGGTTCAAGGGGAAAAGGAATTGGATCCGGTGTGTGCACTATATTCTACATGGTGTACTTGCCGACTTGAGCTTGCGATGGTAGAGGTACAAATTGTGTTACCTGGGAACCCTCCGTGTCATCTGTCCTTTTGATGATTTGATCTGAAACCAACAAAAACACTCTGGATAAAAAGAAAAGTGAATTTAGCACCCATACATTCAATCCCCTCTGTCATATTTTCATATTTTGCTACACACAAAGAAGTAGAAGAAGAATGAATACTTAAGATAAACTCGAGAATTTGTTTTCTTCCCTTCTCCCCGTTCTCTGCTTTGACAAAAGAAAATTTTTCCGTCTGTCATTTTTATTCATCATTGGCATGCACAAACAGTGAACTGTGAAAGAGTGAACTAATAATCTCGCAGTAAAAGTGACTGACAGACAATCGTTTCCTATTTCGTATACATGTTATTTATTTAAAAATACGACAGTTAAAAAAAAAGTAAACGGAATTGACTCTTGATGAAGTGAAGACTCTTGTGAAAAAGAGACATAACATATATATATAAATATACATCTATACGGTTTAAATTTATATATGAGTATAGGGAGAGAGCCACAGATGAAAAACCTATAAATAAAAGTATAAGAAGTGAGCAGTTGGAAGTGAGCAGTTGTTGCTTTTATTTATGAATCAATGTAAATGAGACGGAGTTTTTGTCCTGTTCTTGTTACGTATTTCCTTCAGCTTAAGGAAGGAGAAGAAGGACTGAGACCACGAGAGAGAAAAAGTATCTCTCCTTTTATTACAAGACAACAAGTAAATCAAGTAACACGGTCTCTTGAATACAGCAACGACAACTACGTATAGTTTTTTTTCAAAAACATATACATACTGAAAATTTCCCAACTACTTTCTGCATACTGTACACAAACTCATTTGTTTTTCTCTGTGCGTAGTATATACATAAAAGTGTGTGTGTATATTTTATGAGGTGGTTATTTTTTTGTATGTGGTGTCTTTTCCTATTTACTCAAGTTGACGCTACGATTCAATTAGCTCTGTGTAAAAATCTTTAAATTTAAATACATCAGTAGTATAGTACATAGTTTGTTTGAATACTCTGACTCCTATAAATATCTACACTTGAGAATTGAAAACGTAGACGAAGAAGCAGTAGTAGTAAAAAACGGACATTACAACAAACGGATAGACGAAAGGTTCATCGTATCTTCTGCTCATCATAATCATCATCTGTCCTGTCGACTTTTGACCATTAACCACCACACTAAACTACCAAACCCAAACCAAACAACTTAAAATTTAGTTTGTTGGGCATACTGTAAACAAACAAATATTTAATACATCCAAATCAAATTTGAACTTGTGATTCCACCGTGTACTTTTTGCATTGTTTTTTTTGTGGATTCGGAGCTGAATGCAGTTCAGCGAACAATTGCAATTATCTTTACTATTTTGGAGAGGGAATAAGAAGAAAATGTACGTGTGCGAAATGTTCCCCTCGTGGAGTTTACTTTTTTCCATTTGGGCTCTTCTATTTCATGGTAAGAATAATTTATTCTAAAATATTCAAATTATTTTAAGCCATCATTCTACTTTACTTTCCTTATAATGTAAAGTACTTGTGCATTTTTTATTTTTCCAAAGTCAGAAGCTTTAAATTCATATGCAGTAATGTGTCAGTACATCCGTACACGACATATACCTATTTTTATTTATCCATCTCACTTTCCGGCATCATACATGTATATTTATCTTATCATAAATTGAGGGCGACTCTAGTTAAAATAATAAAAGCGATACCATATTACTTATAGTTAGTTTGGACGTAATTGAGACGTCAAGTTGTCCTTCACAGTTAACATCCACAATAATCCACATGTACATTTTTCTCCTGGAGCGTGGCGTAAAGAATTCCTATTATAAATATGTTTTTTAGGTACATTTCTGTACAAATTTCAGTTCAGTTGCACCGGCAATCTTGTCTGTAAATGAGTGTGGACTTTGTACTGCGTATTCCTATAGTTAGGTAAACATGATTATGATTCATATAATATAATGTAGCCATTGTTTTGAAAACGAAAAACTATATGAGACTCCATCATCCAGGAAAATTCTGTAGCATCTCTATCTCCATATAGATAGTTACCTATGTCGATGTGGACAAGCCGGGGATTGAAGTTACCTGAAATTTTTTACATTTCACCTAAGGATAAGTTGACTTTGACTTTAATAAGTCAGAGAAGGAAGAGATAGAGAGGGAAAGAGAGTGAGGTTGGCGAAGTAAAGTGTGTCTGTGTATACTAATAACCAGCATTACGTGTGAGGTGGGCTGAGTTTCTTGATAAGATTGCATATTGCATGACTTGTGGAGGAAGCTTTAATGATGATTTCCGAGCGGAGAATAAGAATAGCCACAGATGGGAAATTTAGATTACCTACCTCTATGCGTCTTCTCCTCTTTCGTCTTCCCGTCTGTATGGAAAGTCTTGGAGAAATAATAATGATAATACTATAATATCTTGGTATAATATCTAGAATTTTCCGTGCTCCACATACACACACACACACGTAGATTAATTCTGCTTGGGTAATCTTGGATCAACTTGAACTAACAACTTTTGAGGGGCATCCGCAAGCATGTAAACATTATTTTTTTAGCCCTCAACAGTCGGATTTCATGAGGCTCAATCACACACAATGCATTTACAATTTACATTTTCCCCGTCATTTGAAATATATGAGTGACTGTAAGGATTTCCCCCCTAAAAAAACCTTATCGACAAATATAACCATAAAATGTAGTAAAAGTAGCCAAAATTGCAATTTTATTTTATCCGGTCATGTAATTATGCAACATTAGGAAAAGGGAAATATATCATGCCAATTTTTAAAAGGCTATAACCATGCCCAAGTTGTTTTTTTAATGATGAGTTGTCTATTTAGTAATTACGATACGACAAGGACTCCAAATGGGATTTGAAGTATAAATAATAATAGTATTGATTTTCGTGTTTTACTATACGAACGATACGCATTGATTGTCGACAAAAAAGTTGAGCTTTTGCTGCTTTTACAGATGAATTTGAAGAATTCTATAAAGCTGTTTATGTCTATTAAACTACTCTACAAGTACATATACTTGAGATTGTGGCCTATGTATCATACACCCACACCACATCACACGTATATGCACACAAAACTCATAAAATACTTATGAAAATTAAGTATTCGTTGAGCTCTTTTGCCACGCTAGGGTCTTAAATTTGCTCTTGTTTATTTTTCTGCCGTTATGATGACTCTTGGTGTGCTGCTGTATGATAGTCCATGTGGTCTTGAGTTGATGTGATATCAGTACAACAAGGGAATGATGTATACTTTTCTTTTGAGCATCTCTTTGTTTACAATATCCATCGAGATGTATACAGTATGTAGCTTCTTGACTATTGATAATCATAACTCGAACATGTGCACACTATTTGTTTATCACGATATGCGTGCATTTATGCCCAAAGTTTGCAAATAAATAAGACTCGGATTTTGTATGTACAGTATACAGACTATGTAGGTATACAGAAACATAATATGCTATATAGGCGAGGCTAACAATAGGTGGAAACCTCAAATTTGAATTTTCAACTCGAGCTTAAATCTTCCTGTTTTGCATTTTGCATATTGACAAACATACCGCATTTTACTAGAGGAATTTTGAGTTTTATGAATACGAAAATGAAAATAACATGAAGGAATTTTACTGCTTGATATCCACGAGTTTAAATACTTTTGTGATGGGGATCTTTCCTTTTGAAATCCATTTAATTTTAGTATAGTAGTGGAGTTGCTCAAATGTATTGACGATACATTTGAGCAAACTCTCTAGTATTTACTTAACAATAATGTAGAATGAATAATGAATGATAAGTCGAGGCAGGAATTTAGTTAATTTACCAAGTTATGATTGTAAATATGAGGGTCATTCAAGCACAAAAGATAAATAGATTTTTTGCATTATACATGAATTATTATTATGGTAGTGACATTGTATATTTTCTATACACAGTTTACTTGTATCTCTGAATTGGAAGACGGAAATTGTATTACCGAAAAAATTTGGCTAGGCAAATGTCTCGAAGCGTGTACGCTTACACTAATCGTAAGCTGAACGAGAGTAAAATTCGTTGCCTTGCATTTACGGATTTTGGTGGTTGGACTTTTGATGTACATTGTCCTTATCTGCATTGCATTACATGTATGTAATGCATGTAGTCGATAGAGTATACTACACACAAACTACAAACTGCCACTCTCGTGAGTACAGTGAATAAATTCAAAGAGGAGGCGGAGGAAAGAAAGAATGAAAGAAAAAAAAAGAAAAGAAAAGCACACAGAGTATCATTTTATGTTGGAAAGCCTAAAAGAATATGAATACATAAATTGTAGGATAATATATTTTTAGGGATTGAGGCGGCTTTCAAAGCATAGAATAAAATTTGAAGATGAAAATCCGAACACAATGCGTAGTGCGGTGTGGTTACTTTAGAAAGTTGAAGCGAAGCAAAAGTCAAGTCAGGAGATGGAAAACCTTTTTTTGTATAGGCGGCTTTTCTCTATGTATAAAGTAATTTATGGAATATTATATTGCTTCAAACAAAAAATATATACAGAATATATACTTGTATGTTTTTAATAAGATTGTTACCTAAATAATTTCCGTAGTTATTTATGAATGTATGTTTATGATATTGTTACACATTTATGATATTATATTGTGCTATTTTTTACGAGGGGATGGAATTAGAGAATATGTAGGCAATAAATAGGCAACATTATTACGGTTTCAGTAATAAAATAATATCTTTACATAATAATTGATTAATTGTACATGTTACAAGGAATAGGGCCAATTTCCCATTATACATTAGACAGAACAACATGAAATAAAGTACGGCTCGATTTTACACATGGAATTGTTCTAAGTGGGTCTGGTTAAGAGGCGTCTCTGGCAATACTCTTGACAAAACAACCGACTCTGCTTCTCTTCTCTCTCTGCCTCATTGGGATTTTTTTTTAAATCCGGTGGGTTGGTTTCTGTATGATTTCTAAAAAGAGAGAGAATCTAAACGTTTACAAAAATCATGCTTGAAATATGAAAAAAAATTGAGGTAAACTGATAACTTTTGTCTGCATGTTGGTAACTTGATAGTCAACTTCATTTTTTCAAATGACTCTGTTATGGAAATTTAATTTCATGTTTTTATGTCATGAATTGCATGTGACAACGCACTCTTGAAAAAGTTGAAAATATGCTTAATGGCATTCCATTTCGCTTAAACAACAACTACCAGAGGTTCAATTGCGTAGATTTTTGGAATTGAAATTCTAAATTTGACACAAGTTTAAATCCATTGCATATGATTCTCTCGCTTTTATTTTTATTTGAGTAGCTTTGATGAGAAAATGATGTAGGAGTCAGTGTATTGTAGAAAGGCTCTCAACGTAACGATGTTCATGTGAATGAAGCCAGAGCTATATTGTGGTTAATGCTAATGGTGGAACTCTCGAGAAATTTCTAAATGAGAACACAATGAAAAGCAATGAGCTCTAATTGTCTTTCAAAAATTATACGTGCGTCAGTTGACGACCCATGTGTAAAATGATAAGGATTTTTTCTTCTTTGTAAAAAAAAGTCGCTTGTGCTTGAATGACAATTTTTGCATGATCACACTGATGTGTCAAGAGGGAGTCGTTTCATCCACATCTTTTCAACCCAAAATCAACATAAACTTGATCGTCAATTCTCTTTCTCATTCTCAACAGCATTCTTTCTCTCGTCGTCCCCCCACCACGACCAACAACTCCAACTTGAATTCCGTCCTTGTACAGATCTGTATGTTGTATCAAAATAATATGTACACACCATGTGTACGTACTTTCATCCCCAAAATAATAATGTGTTCAAGTCGTCTAATATATGCATTGAATGTGAATTCTTTCTCCACCACCACCAACAGAACCAAAGAATACATCCTTATTCATGTACACTCACGCAGAGTGTAAAGAAAATGAAATAAAAGGACTGAGAAGGGTTTTTCCTTTGAATTTTCAAATTATTTTAAGTTTTGCTCATGTTGACTTGTCTCGCGTCGTTTCCTTTCAGTACTTTTCGGATTTGATGGTATGAGATTTTGTCGGAACCTAGAAACTTTATGCAGTAATATGTAATCCATGTACGAGCTTCAATGCTCAGTTAAATGGAGACGACCCCAAGTTTTAAAGCTGGAAACCATGGCTGATGATGATGAGGACAAGGACGCCTATGAGTTGAGGAAAATGATTCGAGGCCTTGTAAAGTAGAGTCAATTCAAAAACCTAATTGAGATGGTGGTGAGGCAGACAGAGAGAGAGAGAGTGAGAGAGTTGAAGTGCAAAAGTCGTACGTACAGTATAAAAGGAACAGAACGAGTGTTAAAGTAATTTCCCTTTTATTGTTCAATGTGGGTTTTATGCAACGAATGAGAGAGAGAGAGAGAGAGATGGAAGTCTTCGAATAAGCAACACGAGCAAAACCCATACGATTCCATTCTTAACTATCCCATAGCTCGTTTTCCCTGCATGCATCTCTTCTCCGGTTGAATTCCCGGCTTATTTTGAGGAGGAATATTATATGGTCGGTGTCATTGGGGGAGCATTGAATGTGTACTCGAGGAAAATTGTGTATAAATCTACATGTAGAAAAAGTCTCTCGTATGTTTTTCATCCAGAGAGAGAGAGGGAGAAAATGTGGAGGAACTCTTAGCTTTGGTTGCGAGTGCTACTCACATGTATGAGTGTATGAGTAATCTGTACAAGATTGAAGGAGAGTAGGGAAAGAGAAGAGAAACGAGACGAGACGGTGGTTGTGTGTGAGGATAGCGAGAGCGAAAGCGGTGACGACAAACCTTTTCCATGCTATGACTACAGATACAAATACAGAGTGTAGTGGAGTGGTGAGTTGGCGTGTGCATACTATTATTATGCACCCAACTACAAAAGTTTTGTACCCTCGGCAAAAGCTTTCTTTTACAAGTTTCTCTCCTCTGGCTCTACTTCCTCTGGGTAAGTTCAGGTTTGGTGGGTTTTTGAAACCGAGAGTCATTCCTATCCGATTCCTGTCTATGAATAATGCATTAAAAACATGAGCTGAGTTACATTAACGTAGAGCCCACCATCTTCCATATAACATTGGCTCAAAACACATAAAGAGACACAACCGTATTATTACTACCAATATATTTAAGCATACCTAAGTAGCTATCGTAAGAGTGAGAGTGAGAGACTTACACAGTTTTCGGTACTCTCTTTCATGCAATGCTCCATAAATACTCTTACAGTGTGAGAGTACGCATAGTGGAAAGGACGCGACGTTGATGCTGAGTTGGGTTCCCTAAGGAAGCCACATATTATTAATTGAGCGTTAAAGCCGATTATAGTTTTCTTAGTGTAAATTTTACCATTCCTTCACACAAAGTGAGTGAGGGAGTGAGTGAGTGAGTGAGGGAGAGGAGAGGGTGAGAGAGACGAACTGAAGTGAACAGTGAACTCTGAGCGCCTACAACTCTCTCACACATTCAAAGTCCAAGTTTTCTCCACAGTCATATGTACATGCGAACGCGGAATGTACAAGCAGCATGTACTTTGAGTGACGGCGAAAAAAGGCTTGTCTTTTTTCACTTTTTTCATCTTCCTAAGGCTTCATGTTAACACCGTCCTGGATGCTTGAAGGAAATGCATACTTCACAACATGTATAAATGTGTAGACAGAACACACTGAATGCACTAGTATTTCACATTTTATTTTATATATTTCTCTGCAGACTCTTTTTTTTCACTCTCTCTCTCTTTCTCTCTAGAAAGATAAATGATAAAATATTTATAAGATTACCGTGTACGAATAGTTTCTTGGGTAGTCTTTACTCTCTCTACATGCCATCTTCAACTACTCTCATACGGCACACGGCATATGTAGGAGTGTGTACTAGTTCACACTGTTCACAGGCACATTTCTTAAAATCTCATCCTTGTCTTTCCCGTTGACTTGCTATTAAAAAGATTTTCCACCAAGGTGCTTCATTTATCACTTGGCTCTGATTGAGAAGGGTTCTTTATCAAATGCTCCAGAGACGAGCGAGCAAAAGAGAGAGAGAGAGAACTAGAGAAAACTTACAAGGGGCTTGTTGAAAATAAACTTTTACTTTGTGTGGAGTATTGTCTTGGTTTTCCTTTCTGTACTCTCCCATACTCTTCATATGTATGCTCACACTCAATATTTGCATTTTGTAAATTCACATTCAGATTATGTTTCCTTCCGTTTGTAAAGGTTTTACGGTTACGATTTTGTGTGTTGTTGTGTATCTGTAGTCTGTAGGATCTAGATTCTAGGAGAGGGAAAGTAATGAGCCACAGGAGCCAGGGATTTCAAAATCCCAGTAAAAACTTTGTAGACTATACTGAAAATTGAAATTATTGAAGCGGCAAAGAATAAAGTAAAAACTGTACAACATGATGAGATTGAGTGTATGGTGTATACTATATGCATATACATTTGAAGGTGGGTGTTTGCCTATACAAAGATGATCCACAATAGATATTATTTGTTTCGCATTAAGTATTTGTGTGTTCAAAGGGTTTTTTGGCTTGTACTCCGAGTCCTCCGACCATGTGTAGGAATTTACGTGGAAATCGGGAATATTAATTTTGAGTAGCCTCGAGCTCAGATTTTAACTCTGATCATGCATGAAAATAAATAAACACGGCGTATATACGCAGTAATACACACACATGCATACAATAAAACTATAAGAATATGCATATTTACAAATATATGTACCTACATTCGTTTCATGCCTGTGTGTGTGTAAACAAGCAATACAAGTGGAAGTTCAAGGCTTGGGCTACATAGATTAACAAGAGATTGTGATTTTAAGATTTAAAACTTGTAAGAAAGTGGGATCCGAGATTGTATATAAAGAAGCTAAGCTTTTCTCTCTAACCTTTGCTATACATGAGGGGAGGAAAACTTTATGTATAAAATATTATAAAAGGCTGTCTCCATCTCCCCAGCTACGGTTTCCATGTATCTCATGCTTACTCTCTAAAGCTCTAGAACTTTTGTACATATTTGTGTTTGGATTGAATGGTTGTATGCTCGGAATAGGAATGTAGGCTTAAGTGAAGAGAGGGAAAGTAGAGGTTTCAATGATTGCACAAGTTGAAAAGGTTAAAACCAAAATATCGGAGGAGCACACACATAGAAAGATAGATAGAGAGAGAGAAAGGGATTGTCGTCTGTAGAGCGTATTAGATAGATACAATTAAAATCTTGTGAAGAAAGATGGATTCTTATTTCGTGGAGAGCTACTTTGTAATTAGAATAATAATATGTGTATATACATACACATGGATTGAGGATAAGACGGAGAAAGAGAGATGGGTTTGTGGAACGTAGGTAAATCCATGGAGTACATTCTTATTATCCAGCTCGTTGAAGACTATTTGCACGTCGAGACGAAGAGTTCCTCAGAGAGAGCTACAGTGGTGAAAGTGATTAATTTAGGAAAACAAGTT
This sequence comes from Gisinianus flammeolus, assembly GCA_034699125.1. Lineage (NCBI taxonomy): Eukaryota > Metazoa > Arthropoda > Collembola > Symphypleona > Katiannidae > Gisinianus > Gisinianus flammeolus. The sequence goes on along the minus strand of JAIUND010000418.1, from coordinate 37,848 downwards.
GCTCCTACTCAGGCCAGGATTTTAAGCTTCTTCCTTCTCCTCGTCTTCTTTTCTCCTCACTTTAATCGTAAGTAAGTTAAGAGAATGGAATGGAATAGAAGGGCAAGTACTACCTACAAGGAGGAAAATGGTCCTTCGTACATGTACAAGTACAAGAGAATAAACCATGAGGAGGATGGGATATGTATATATATGTACTTTTATCTTTATCCAACTTCCGCAAAACTTAAAGTTCCTTATATATTAGTTGGTTCAGTGGAACGGGTTGGTTAGTTCTCCTACTGCATGAGTTGTTCTCAAAGACTAAAACGTTGGCAAGAAAGAGAGAGAAGGAGGAAAGGTGGGAATATGTATAGAAACTTGCTTTTGTTTTAAATCCTTAAAGTAGCTACCGTCTTGTGTGTATGTCTATGTACGAGCTACAACAAGACAGGAAATACACCAGGAGTGGCAGGGTATAAGAAATCCTCGACGTACCTAGGATTTTTTCGTGCATGTATTTATAGATAAATATATATTATTTTATAGAGAGCAAGAGGAAGAGAGAGAGAGAGAAACGCTGGCCTCAAACTTGATAGCATAAAATTACGAATTACGTATACATCAAGGAACCAGAACGAGTAGAAGTAAAACTAGAACTCACAACTCGAAGAACTGGTACACGAAACAAAGTAGAAACAAGGAAAGAGAATAAGAATGAGAGAGTGAGAGAAAGAGGAAGAAATAGAAAGAAAGAGCTGTTGAGATAAAGTAGAAAGCGTTTGAAAATCTCTGAGAAAAAGCAATAGGAGCGGGTAGAGAAACACAAGAAACGAGAACCAACTTTAAGGATAGAAAGAAAGGAAGAAAGAAAACTAACGTACATTGTCTAATGCATACATGGCTTGTCAACGTATAGTCAAAATGTACATGTTCCACAGAGAAAGGAACTAGTCCAAGTTGAGGCTTTCTATACTTTCTACAATGCTCTACGCAAAAAGAAAATAACCTGCACCGAACTTTGCCCCATCTTGTACACTTGGTAGATTTCCAATGTGTTTTCCTTGTGCAGCTTTGTGTGTGCAGCAGTCAGAGTCGTATTGTACGTTATGTAATATGTGTAGAGAAAGAAAAGTAAGCTTGGAGCAGTGTCGACACACACACACACACACACACACACACACACACACACTAGTTTTCTTTTTCAAATCTTTCCTTCCTTCCTTCGCCCTCACTCTTCTTTCTCTGCATGTGTGTGGTATAAAACTGTTGAGGTCTCTTGGAGAATAGTAAAATACAAAATACAAAGCAACACCTACGAAATACGAGAAAGCGAAATAGAAACAGAGGGAAATGGAATTGAGAGAAAACAGAAAACAGAGTACACACACAGACACACATGCACACAGCTTCAGAGTGAAAAAACTTAAAGGCATGACAATAAAAATAACTTGAAGCCCAGAGACTAAGTATAGCAAAGTTAAGAATAATATCAAGACTCACTATTTACTATGAAATAGGAAAATAGGGCGAGGAGAGAGAGAAGGAGAGTGAAAGAGAGAAATGGAAATCGGAAAAGCACTGAAAGAATAAAGAGTGTCGGAAAGTTGTAATGTAAAACAGTTTTAGTGCTTCATCACTTGTAATAATACTTGAGCAGCTATCTTTATATATTCTTAAAGAATGTTTCCGACCATGCTGTGGAGGAAGATGAAGCGAGAGGGATTTTATATGCATTATAAGTATATAATATAAATATATATATTATTTTATATATATGTCTGTGCATACCAAATAGTTGGATCTTGTGAAAGTTAGTGAGTACTTTCTTCCGGAATATCATTTTTTTGGAAACACATGCGGTGTAGTTGTTCGTTTGTTCGCTCACTCGTTCGCCAACACTTGCACATCATACAAAGAGTACGAAGAAGAAAAGTTTTTTAATCGAATAAAATCAACTCATAATTTTTCTCATGGATTCATAAAGAGTGGGCTTGGTCAATGATTGGTCGTTTATACACATTGTACGAAGAATCCGCTTGAGAATAGAAACATGATCTAAATCGTGTCTTGTTGTTTGCTTCTTGTATGTTGGACAGAAAATTAAATTTTTTTAGCACCTAAAGTGATTTGAAATTGCCATAACATTGGTGTCGACGTGGACTATTCAAAGAACTCATATGGGAACATGATTCAATTTATATAACAATCCAATGACAAAAGCATAAACAGGTCAATGGTAGCTAAAAAAAAGTAAATACATGTGATGGTACTCGAGCGTCTTTATATAAAGTCTGTTACGGAAGTGTGCAAAGATAGGATAGGATATGTTATAATATTAAGCTAAAGATCTTGTTGGTAGTGCATATTTCCCACCATAGTCAAACTGACTGTACGAATCAAAGATTTCTGTTGATATGGAATCTACATGTATATTTTTTTATAAGGCTCTGTTCAAATCATGTCTGAGTCAATATTCTTGTGTACATGTATGTTTTTTCTTTGCATTTCATCTAATGTTTATGGTTGTCATGTAGGGAGCATAAGGAGAACACAATGTTCTTTTATGTAGCAATATGCAATAGATTTATATGCTTTTGTAGTTTATGGGCATCGTTTATGTTTCCTTGAGCAGAACAATATTAGAATTTCGTTTAACTTCTTCACAGTTCCATAAAGAAAATACGTTCAAAGTTTGGAGATCCATGCTGAGATTCCCCCTCTCAAAATATCAAACTCACATGTACACACAAACACAGAGGAAAATGATGAAGCCGTATACATGTAGCTTGTTGTTGTGAAGACAACACACGAGAAATCTAATATTTCGTTTACATTTTTCCCCCGGTGTCTTTAAAACCATTCATGTGTATGAAATAGGGAAAATATCAAGATTATTCGGATCATTTGAAAGTGAAAGTGAACATTAAGCAGTTAGGCGATGGAATTTTATTCTAATGAAGTTACTCCTACAAATATCCATCCCAGTCAACAATTCCAATCTGTATAATTATGAATCATGGTTTGGGTTACAATTACTAACTTGAGCTCAGTACAAAGTATTTTCAGTTGTCACATGTAGCCACGGGGACAGGGTAGGGCATTAGGTTTTGAGATTCTGTCGGGTAGATTTTCATATTTTTATGTAATATGGGAAACGAGAAAGTACAGAGTGAAAGATGGCACGAGTAATATTTCGGAAATGGAGCTGAGGAAGGTGAGAAAATGTGTGGACGGATGTGAACATGTTTCCGCGAAAGTTTTCTTCTTCGTCTTGTTCTTCTTGACTATAGCGAAACTGGAAATTGTTTGGGAATAAAATGCTGAGTAGTTGTAGGCTGTAGGTTGACTTTACCTTTTGTAATCAGTTGTTTGTGTATGGAGAGTGGGGAGGGTCGGTGGATTGCTGATGCCCTTGCTTTTGCCTGTGCGCCCTGTCTCCGAGCATGATGAGATGCTTGGCGAAGCATAAATGTCTGACTCGCCTGTTGTTGTTCTTGTTCTTCTCCTTCTCTGTCTTCTTCGTTTTCAATGTGTAGCCCTTTTCCTACATACCATTCTGTCTTTCATTCCTTCCTTTCCCTTCACATTACTTTTGCTTTATAATAATTCTGCTTCATTCTCTTGTTTCCCATTTCCATTCCTATTTCTATTATGATTCTATGCTACCTTTTTTTCTCTTCTCTCTCTTTCTCTCTCTCTCCCTCCTTCCTTTCCCCCTTTTCTGTTTTCGGTTTTCCCTTTCTCCTTTTCCTGCCTTCTTCTCCTTCCCTTTCTCCATGCTTTTCCTCTCGCTCTATTCTTTTCTCCTTTTCCTTGGATTTCCTTTGGCTTCGCTTAGGTCTAGATCTTTGTCTTGTGTTTGGTTCCTTCCTTCTTGAGATTTGAGATTGACTTGAAACGAGGACAGAGAAGGAAAAGAAATTCATGCATAAAAGCAAGTGAGGAAATGGCGAAGAGAAAGAGATTCTGATTCAGTGTGCTGCCATGAGCATTCGAGAAAGGGATTCAAAGAAATTTGATCTGCTATGTAGTCATTGGTGTGTGCAAATTTGGGCCCATATTTTTCTTCATATCCCTTGAACAATTTTCAACGGAATCAAATGTTCTCCATGCACGTTTATTTTCTATCCTATTTGTAAACTTTAATGAGGAAATCTTGGGTTTGACTTTGAGTTGGCAGTAGAATATTTATTAAGATTTTAATAACTAACTGCTCCATCCTTGTGCATTTTCTCCATTCTAAATTGTTTGACTGGGTATAAAACACCCGCGAACCCTTATTCTGTATTAACTGTAGATGGACAATTTTCCAAGCATATTCAAATAAATTACGGAAAGGTTAGAGAGGAGGGAGGGGGAGGGGGTGACGGGAAATGGACTGGTAGTTTACACTTTGTAGTTTTGGAGTAGACTTTCAAAACTGTGTGGAAGTGAACACCTTGGTCTTTTATCTATCTCAAAGTGTCTCAGTGCTCGTAGTGTTATCATTATGAATGGGTGAGGTGGAAATTAAATGCAAACTTTTCAGTGGAACAGCGTCATAAAATAACCAAGGAATGGAGACTAGAGTGTAGGAGAAAATGATGATGAGGATGGGTCAGCATGGAACATTTTGAAGAGAGCATTGCCAGGGAAGAGAGCGAAACAACGACGACAGAACAGTTAAATTAACAACGAGTTAAAGAGTTAAAGACGTCAGCAATGCTTGAAATAAAAAGCATGTATATCCGAGTGTATATAGTGTTTGAATTGTCTTTAGCCAGGTTTCTCTCTGTTTCTCCTGGCAAAAAAACGTAGAAAAAGACCTCATGTGTGTCGCTCATGAAGAATCAAACTACTATAAATGAGACAATAAGAGGAAAACTCTCGTGGGACGTTGTCTTATTCCTTGTAGCTCTTGTTGATTTGATTGCTCTCGGTGTCTTGAGTGTCTTGACATTCATTCACCATGTACTGTTGTACGCTTCCCCTGTATGTATATACGTGGCGAGGACTTGTGCGTTACCCTGAGAAAAACTGCCCATTCAATTTACAATTGGCGCGTACAAGAGAAAGAACAATTTGAGCAAACACTTCTGCATCTTCGGAAATCCTTTTTGTAGTTTCACATCGTCGTTTTAAGTATTTTTTGAGCTTTGAGTTTTGAGTTTGAGCGCTTGGAAAATTCTCGTTGTATAGAAAACAATCACACGCTTTCTCGTTTGGCGTCTTTTGCTGGTTGTTGAATGCTGTGTGAAATTTTATCAAGATTGAATGTGTTGTTTGACTACGGGTATGCTCAATGTGAGCTTGCACTTGTGCTCCTTATCTCCGGTGTATGTATGAATGTGGGTAGCAAGCAAGCAACCAACATGTGTGGGTATAATGTACGAATCTGCTCATGTCCTTACAAGGGCTAGGAGCTTCAAATAGAACGGCACTCTTACAAATGAACCAGGACTCCGATGAGTGTTCCTCTTGTCTTCTGTCGTAATTGCTTCATTATTTTCACTCTTCTCCAACTCACCTGTCACCTATAAAATACAGACGCGTCCCATTCCCAACATACTTTTCACTTCCACAGAATTAACCAATTAAACCATTTATTATTTCATTTGCAATATCTCTACACCATTTTCTTATGCATGTACGTGTGTTTGTATATGTATATACAAATGTGAGCCACTTTGTTCTTCTTCTTGATTCAAGAGACCTCATGTTTTTCCCGTAGAGTCGTAGCGCACCAGCGAAGGACTGTAACAAAGTGTAAAAGTATCGTATATGTACATGTGCAATTTCTAAATAAAACATAAAATCGATTGGTTCTTCTGTTGTCTTCTCATCACCGACTTGAGTAGTGGTTCTTTGGTATTGTTTTTCTTTTGGAGATTAGAAAATGCTCCCATTTCAATTTTCATAGCTATTGCCATGGCAATGCATTGCAAGTGCAATTCATTCAATTCAATTTAGTTCCATCTTCGTTCCTTAGAATTTTCGTGGAATAAAATTCGATTTTGATACATGTACATTGTACACACTACACAGTACGTACATATTTTCAATTTTCTAATTTGTTTAAATATGTAATAAATAAATAATTTGCTCTATTGAAAAACTTATTTGTATTAGGTATACATATGAGTATGAAAATGATATTTCCCTGGGGTAATTACTCTCCTTATTATTGAATTTAATTTATGAAATTTAGATGTACTATGGGGAATGTGGGGAAGCCCCTCCAGGTAATTTACAGTTATTAGGGAATTCATTGAAAATTACAAGCGCGACAGGGGACTTGAGGCACTAATGGAATTGGTTTTTAAGGGATGCCAACAGGCTGTCAATGATTATGTTTTATGGTATTTATGTTACATGACATTATCATTATTATTATTATTATTATTACTACTATCATTATTATTGGTATATTTACGGATCTGTACACTCTACTAAAGTTACTTGGAGTAGGTGCATCACTGTACATGTCATCAGAAGCCATAAGCCTGAGGACGTTTCATCCTAATGCAATGTCAATATAGGTAAATTATTTGTTGAGACTCGACATTGTTGTTGTTGCTTTATTTTGTATTATTATTATACATTTGAGCTTGCCGGTATCTGGGTGTATGTAGAAAGGAAAAAATGGGAAGGCAATAATAATAATAATAACAGAAAGTAATAAATCCATAGATGTACACAAACAAGTACGCACTCATTACTCATACGAATGAATATACACATACACCCCAAGATTGACTACCTGGGTTGGGTTTGAGAATTAGCTTTTTCGTTCGAAATGAAGAGAGTGTGTGCGTAGTGTGTAGGTAGGTAGTAGGGTAGGGCGATGGATATCCAATCCATGGTATCCGGCTATCCGTATCCGACATTCTTCGGATATGGATACGAAATTCCCAAGCAGTGTCGGATAAATTCGGATACAGATTTTTATTCAATATATCGTGTATGGATAGTCATTGTATGCAGTGGGATAAATTTGTATAAAGGGACTTTTTATGCACTTTGGAATGAGAAAGGGTCCGAAACAAAAAAAGGTTTTACGATTCTCTCTCTGTTTGTTTACAATTTCCAATGCATAAACGTTTAGACTTGGAATTTTACATGAAAAATCGTCAGCTAAACGATTTGACGATGACAAATAAGTGTAAGAAAAAATGCGTATCCGAACACATCCGAAAATTTCGGATACGAATATTTTTTTAAAAAAAGATCGTATATCCGAAAAGTCGGATAGGATTCGGACACGGATATCAGTTCAATATTTTGGCTCGGATTCGTATGTATAGCTTTTACAAATTGACCGGCCCTAGTACGTAGCGATTATAGGCTTGGAAAGATAGAAATGTGGTCTTGTTTCGTATTGTAGGTTTTTTGTGGATTGTAGTAGGTGGTATCCTCGTATTTCATTTATGGTCATGGCACACGTCGCCTAGTGTAGCCAACCAAGGAGTAAATTCACAAGGGGGAGAAAAGCCAGGTGTGCTCCTTCTTTTTTCTCCACATGTTTGCTTGCTTGTTTCTCTCTCTCTCTCTCTGTTTGTTTGTTGTGTCTGTCCAACAACTAGGTATTACTTTGAAGACTTGCATGTAAATGCGTAATATTGACTTTCCATTCTGTTCTCTTGTGTTGTAACTCAAGTGTATTTGTGTATGTGTGTGTGTGTGGACGGAACTTCCCTCTCTGTACTTTCAACACTACAGTTTACTCATGCATACATAAATTCAATATGCTCAGGATTCTTACAATTTATTGTATCTCCATCTACATATATATATACAAGTACAGAGCATTTGTACAATATTTATTTGACTTGAGCAATAATAATAATAATAAAATATACGCCACTATCTATCTCACTCTCTCCTTGTACATTTATTTATTCATATTCAGATCGAATTTCTACAGTGATCTGTTCTTTTTCTGCAACATTGACAGTGACAGCAGTCTGGGAGTGTAATTCATGATATTGAAGCCATGATGATGATGATAATAATTATTATTATTGCATTTTTTTGTCGATATAATATTACCATAATTTGTACAGTGTATGCGCGCGTTCCGTTGTTTAATAATAAACCGGTGAAGGTATATTGACTTATTTTAAAAGGCTCTGCCTGGTAACGGGAAAAACTTTTAACCGTAATTAAACATGAAGGTTTCTGCCAACTTTTGTCTTTGATCTGTTTTATTCAATAAATTGATGACGTTCCGACTGTCTGTCTGTCTGTTGTATGGTCTACCCAGATAAAGTTGCTCTCCAAATAGTAATCATTTTCTCGTTCATTCTATACTATGAACGAAAAGAAAAGTAAAAAAGGAGTTTGAAGTTCTATCAAAATGATTTATTTTTTCCGCAAGTATTTTTAATATAAATGCGAATGCTCGGGAAAAGAAAAAAAATACGAGTAAATTTAAATGGACTTCCACGGCAAGGTTGTATCCGTAATCCGTATCCCCAATTCATTGTATGTATAGTCAGAGTAGTTGACTGGAAGGTGCATTGCCTTCTGTTGTCTGAATCACTCCTACTGCTAAAAGCTAGTGTCAAAGCAGATTGTGAAGGGAAAATGAGACAGCAAACAGCTGTACGATAGTGAGTAAGAGGGAGAAAAAAACAAATTGAAAATTTCCCTGTTTAAAGTACGAGTCCCAGATATGTACCTATATATCAGTACATGTATTTAGTTCTTTGTTTTTTAGTAGCGGACGCGTATTGAAAGTGGTAGTGATGCCGAGAATGCTGAGCAGGTAAAACTTTGACCGTGTATCCGATAAGCAAAACCTTTTCCTGATTCTATCATTTGATCCAGTTGCTAGGCTTCAGTTTCAGCTTGAACTATTCCTGGAATAAATGAAAGAGAAAGAGAGTGAGAAACGGGAAGTGCTCGTAGGTTCATATTAAGCAAGCAACAAGCCTGGCAAATCCAAAAACTTATTATTTAAATTGACAAAGGGATACATACGTGAGCGTGCGGGGGAGGTGAAAGGCTAGAAATAATGTTAGAGTTGGTTATTAATAAACATTTTAAATTTTAAAAGGGTATTGTGAATAGTGTTAATTGTATTTATTGTCTTTCCGTTTGTTCACAACTATTATCCATTTGGATTAAAACTCTAAGTTTGTTGGAAAGATTAAAAGGCTAAAAAGGGTGCCAAGTGTATTCATATACAATGGACATAGTGTGCTGCTTTTGGGACGAGGGAGAAAGAGAACTTAAAAGCATTTACACTGGACTTTGGTTTGAATTGGTATGAAAGTGGTGGCCGTACTTCAATTAGTATAAAATGAAATAATAATTATCAGAGTTGTGAAAACATTTCCAATTTTCATATACATACTGTGTGTAAGTTTATGCCGTATGTATTATAAGTAATTCTTTTGATCGCTCATATTCGATGTACATTGGGCTTTTGGGAAACAGGGTGACATTGAGCCACGAATTTGCACGTGCATTAATTATGACATTTATACAATGGGAGTAACAAAAGGAGGGGGAAGAGTGCTGGTCTAGTTGATTTCAAATGAGATAAATTCAAGAGGTCTGAATCTAATACAAGTCCAAATGACATTTCATAGTTTAATTCACCGTCCACCAGTTTAAACCGAGCGTGTGTGTGTGTTTGAGTTTGTGTGTATATGTCATTGTGTATTTGTATTTACGATTTGAAGAAGGAATCAGCTGCAGCAGTGAAAAGCCATAATTCAGGGAGACGACAGTTTTGTTTTTGTTGGTGTTGGTGTGTGTGTTCGGTATGTGTCTGTGTTGGTTGAGGTTAGGAAAAGATGCTGGAAGAGATATCGAGTCAAAATTTGTCTCTGGATAAATAAATTTTCTCGAGTTGAAATTATAGGTTGTTGGATAGAGGATAAAGTCGGGAAGTTTTGGGACCATGACTTGGACTTAAACTGAACGTAAACGACTGGGCTTAGGGTGATATACGAGATTTAGAATGTGACCTGAAAAGCAACTCCAACTGCCCTTGTCCTTCCTGCCTGCTTAATTTATCTCATAAGAGAAACAGTCGACTGTCCATGAATTCACATAATTTCCAACCGTGACGAAATCCACTCACAAACCCTCTGCCTGCAACCAACAAGGCTCTCTGTGAATTTACCAGACTATGTATAATGCATTTTGTCATTACATAGACAGAGAATTTTTGACCATGTTGTCATCAGATAGAAAAGCAAACCTTGCTTGGAAATGAAATATACAACGATATTATTATTACCACTCTCGCAGTTTTCCAACGATTGGCAAAAAAATAAAATTCAGTGACAAATTAATTTTACAGTTTTGAAATTTAACGAATTCAATTACAAACAATTTGGAGCAAACACACACATTGTCCAAGTAATCTATTTCCGGCAGCTCAGAAATATCTCATGTTGAACTATTTAAAATAAAAGACTTGAATAAATAACAAAAGCGAACCCATTGACTATGAAAAGAATAAACATGGAAGGGCTGTAGAATGACTTTAACTTTGACTTCAGCTGGAACTTGAAGCTTGAAAAGCAGAGGAGAGAAAGAAGTGCACGAGTGAGAGAGAGAGAGAGAGAGAGTGGATAGTCAGGATTTTAACATATAGCTTTCAGTAATGTTTACCGAACCATGAGAGCAGAAAATTTTGCACTCATTTAGCCATCGATCATTCTCTTTTGTTGTGTTTAATTTTCCAACCAGCTTTGTGTCCCTCATATTATTATACTACTCTCCTATTGTTCCCCGTCCGTACAACAGACCATTCACCTAATCTATACCTATATGACACATATACACAAGCTCTTTTACTATATTTAAGCGTGTACAAAAACTAAAACGAATTTAACGTAGGACAACACATATAGAGAATGACACACCTGCACCGGCTTTTGCTTATTATTATTTACAGAACAAAACTCCTTGTTCATGAACCAATGGCTACACACACAAGATATCATTCACAATGCAAACTCATACATGCTCTGTACACGATTTGATCTTACAACATGAGGATGTTGACGACAATCTTTAAATCCGTCTTCACTTCTCATCAGATTTCATCCTTTGACGACAGATTTATAGTACACGTACAAGGTACACGAGGGGGAAAAAAGACACGGAGAAAAGTAATGCTCGCAGATAAAACCAACATAATTCTAATTCGTAATGCTCAAAACAGAATGTAAAATCATAAAAGCAGAACATAGCCGAGACTTATGTGTCTCTTGAACTTTTATATTTATAGTAATTTAACAGAGTACGGAAGTTTGTCTGGTCAATTGTATAGACTTTGTGTTTCTGTCACTTATTTTGACGTACATTTAAGCGTACATAGTCATGGCCATTTAAAAAGTATGGAATGTACGTGAAGAATGGCGGATTCACATAAGGAGTTGGATTTCTTATTAACATTTCCAGAAATTCATACAAACATTTATTTCAAATTATTTACAAGCAAAGAAATGCCATCAATGAAACTCTTCCAGAGGGAATTCATAGCAAAATATAGTGAAATTTGATCTCTTAGTTAATTTCATTTGGCATAGATTTTCGTGTAATGCCAGGGACTCGTCGCTTGTATGAACTTGGGTGCTCATTTTTGACAATGGAAGTTTAAATTAAAATGGGGAGGGCGTATAGAGAGGGATTGTTATGAAACTCATTTGAAATAACCATCAAATAAAGCATGGAAATTGAATTTTTAATTTAATGTTGGCTTTTATCAGCAGGAAGTTGGATTTGAAGAGGAAGAGTTAAATTTTAGTAGGAATTTTGTATGGGTAAAGGGAAGTCTTTATTGGCGGCAATGGTGCATCATCAGGTGAAGGTCTACCATGTCTGTGTATGAGAGTGACTTTGTGTGTGCAATATGTTTGGCTGGTTACACTACATGTCCCTAGTTGTATTGTTAGTTCCATAGGATTTTCAATATAAATCAAATATAATGAAATGAAGAATGTCTTTTATTGTGCATCTGTCTGTCATGGCGAGGTTGGAATATTGCAAACTGAGTATGTAGGGTTTAGGTGTTGTAGGCTTTTTTTTGGTAGGTACGAAACGAATGAACGTAGATTTCAATCTCTAAGTACACTCCTCGTATATATATCCAGAGATGAATGGTCCCGGTATATGCGCATACAATGTGTATGTGCATGTGTGGTGTAAGTATGGAACCAGGCAGACAGGAATGTGGAAATTTCAGGACAAACAGTGTGATCTTGTATATGGGTATGTATACTATTGTATACACATGTGGGTGGTTCTGCTAGAGCTACTCAGTTGAGTGAGTGAACCGTGTCAGAGAATACGACGACCCTTTGTTGATTGTGACTTGGCACAGCCTACATTGCTCATATATATGTATGTATAAAATACTCCAGCATATACTTACATTGATTTCATATAGTAAAATGTGTATTGTATACTCATAGTCATAGTCTGAGCAATTTCCACTAAATTTTACAAAGTTTTTCTGTATTATTTGTTTGCTTCGTATGTACAATTCATGTTCCCGAAAAAGACATTTTTTCTCCATATGTTTCTCTGCCTACTTGATGTTGGATTTCTTAGTTTCGAGTTGATAAAACTTTGCCAATTGTAAACTTTTATTTTATTTTTTGTTTTTTCATCTTAACTGATGGAGTGACGCGTTCGTCTGCGACCGAAAGATTTCTCATCATGTTCACAATCCATAGTAAATTAGTATATTCAATTTGTAAACATGTCTTTTTGTACACATTATGCTTTGTCCAGTTTTCAGTTTGGAAGTATGAAAAAAAATAGGTTGCAAATGCATGTAGGAATTGTGATATCTTGTTTCTAGCAGATCATTAATTAATTTCATTCGGATCTTTTAGATGGATTTTAAATGGAGGAACTGAAAAACATTAAGAGAAAAAACGTATTTTATTGGTGTCTGTGATAGTGAGGTTTTAACATATGGCCCATCAGTTTATTTATCACTGTTTTGGAATCTGGAATGCTTAATGGCAAGGGCAAAATTCTTTTTGTATGTTCTTATCTTGTGTGATAGGATGTGTGCGTATGGGAGAATCTTTCTTTCACTGGCGGACTCATTCATTCGACATAGATAAACTGCATGTTATAAACTCCATTATTTCCCTTAGTTTGTACACACAAAAATATATACATAGGTATATTGAATAATGCATCTTCAAAATTTGTTTCGCGTTCACTTCTGAAAATATACGTACACTTCAGAATCTCATTTGGTATGGAATTCATGGAGAGAAAAAAAGGTGTATAAAAATGCGTTTGGAGCTGGCTTCCAATTTTATCTCTGCTTTGTACAATTCTAAACGGATAAAAGGACGAAGCGACAAATATTACGACGAGACTCCATATAAGAAGTTGATACGATGATGTGATTGCATCAATAGGTTGAAGACTTCAAGAAGAAAAAAAAAGTGAGGAGAACAAAATGATTGAGGCGTGCTTCAGTAGTGCACTAGACGATTTACAATTTATGTGTACGTATAGTATTCTGTCTGCAGGATTCACAATTCACATTAAAGGTATCTGAAATCTTGAAAACATGAATTTGTTCGATTAAAACGAATTGAATTGAGAATGGTGATTGCTTTCTCACTCGTTTTTGGACTCGTCTAATATGCTCATTGCAATAAAATAGTCATACAAAGTAATACGGACAGTTTCTGACTGTGACTAGTTGACGGGTGTTTAAGTGAAAACTGGAAGATACTCTCGTAAATTAACAGTCACTCCCTGTTAAGGAATCCCAACACGTTTGGTTTCCAAAGTAGTTTAGACAGGAGAGAGAGAAAGAGTGAGAGGGAACTGTGGGACGAAGGAGAAGAGATGGAAGGCGAAGGAACAACTTTGAAGAAAAATTCACAACATTCACTCTTTTACTCGGTCCGTATTTTATTGGTATATCTGTACAAGTTGTGTGTGTGCATGTGTGTATTTCTCTAGAGATTTTTGTATGTGTATCATGTGTATGTCTATTGGAAATCAAATAATTTGTCCTGACTACATTAAAGACTGGATTCAAAAGACGGATTTTTCACTTGTATGGTCTGTGTCTGTATGGATGATGAAGGAAAGGGAATGAGCTTGGGCTTGGGGAAAGAAAACATGGATTTCCATGTATTTTCCCCTACTGATACAGTATAAACTTTGCCATGTGTTCACCGTAATAAAATGAGTGGCGATGATGATTTTCCCTCTTCGTTGTATGTTGGTTCCATTCCAACAAGTGTGGTACGTCTGTCAACACAGAAGCTTAATGGCTTTTTTTTCTCTCTCTCGGTCTCACTCTCACTGTTGGCTTGACAAGAGTAATGCCATGGAATGGGATGGTTAAAGTTGGCTGTTGGCTGACTGACTCCCGTTTTTCTTTAATACAACACATCTGACAGTTCCAAGTAGCAACATACATTGCGAGGTATAATGATGGGACAAAACAACCATTATTTATTACACAAATGATCCATGATGAACCATTAGTGAAGCACAAGTGTTGAAAACTCATCTCTCTATCTGTGTGTCTCTCCACAATTTCGACTTCCACGTCTTCTCTCTCCACATTCCAGACTCTAAACTCGACAAATGCATACACAAATGGACCATTTTCCATGAATTCCTTCCACTTCCACCACTCAACTATTTGATCTATGTGTCTCCAATTCCATCATTGTAAAAATTGAACTATGTAAAGTCTCATGTCTCAGTGTACGATTGCCAATAGTTTTTATTACCCGGTGTAATGGCTAATGGCTACATAATATCAATGGGAATAAACTCAAATAGAGAAACTCCATCTAAAATAGACAATTTGATTCTTGTGAATTTCTCATGATTCTCATCTGTGTGTACACATGCAATTGCATAGTTAAACATTATTTATTTTTTTATGAATGGAATGAGACGAAGGCCTGGATATTGTAGTCACTGTTTAATTTTTTTTGTAGACTGCACTCTGGAAATCCATGGTACAGTACAGTAGTAATTAAGTTTTTTTTGGGGCAAGTCTTTGATAAATAATGTATGTACTTACAATTCATTAGTGGTGTAAGTTATTAATTTTGGCTTTGAGTTTGCATTTGAACCGGAATTTGAATTAACAACGGAGAAGGAGAACAAGAACAAGAGGAGGAGGATTAATGACTTGGGCGCCGCACATGATGATTATGGTGAAGAAAGGAAGAATGAAAGAAAGAAAAAAAAGAAAAGAGAAAAAGAAAAGAAGAAAAAGGATGAATTAAAAAATAGAGAAAAGGGGGAAAAAGTGAAAGAGAAAATGAAGTGTTGGTTGGTGGGTTTGTTGGAGATGCTTAATGTAACACTGGTGAAGATGAAAGCAGCGGGAAGGCTGGAAATGCATGCAGGGTTTTTATTGAAAGCTCCACAAACTGTGTGACTATGTAAATTGTCTATTAAAGCTTAAGTACATTCTGGGCAAAGGAAATATGCTTAATAAATATAGATGTGGTTTCTCTCACTATATACAGTCTAAAGACTACATATTCTGTAGAAATGTAGTACATTTCATTCACATTTCACGGGAACTGGATGGTCCAAGTTTTTCTCCAAGGTAAAGTAATGTATGTAATAGTATGTATGTACGTGTATGTATTTTAGTGGTAGTGGGAAGAGAATTGATGCAATGTTGTATGCTGTAATGTAAGTTGGAAGAGAGAGAGAGAGAGAGAGTTCGACTCTAAAGTTGGAGCTTTTTCCCTCTTCTTCCTTTTTCTTTTATCTTTATCTGAAGCGCCTAGAGAAAAGCAAAGTGCTCTCTCCTTTTACAAAGTAATATTAGAAAGGAAAGAAGTAAGGTTTCTGCTGTAATAGGATTGAAGTTTCAACGTCAAATGTATGTAAGTACAGACAAGACTCGAAGATATTTTATAAACATACGTATATAGAGCAATATGACTTGAAACAATCTCAAGAAGAAGTGTACCTTACCATTTTAGACACATTACTCATAGATGGATGCATATATGACAGTCCGACCTACTTCATCCCTCTTCTTCGTCGTCGTCGTCTTCTACTACTCCTCCTCCTCCTCCTCCTCCTCCTCCTCCCACTTCTCCAACAGTATATAGCGAAAGTATGCATAGTGTAGGTAGCCAATATGCCCATACATACACAGAGGCAGAAGGCAGACTCGGAGAATGTTCGTAAGAAAAAACAAATTATTTTCTCATAGTCGAGGGAACTTGTGAGAGCACTCAGCTCGTATCAGCATGTGGACATGATAATAAAAGTAAAATTATGGATGAATGGACATGCTTAGATTATGACGGAAACGGATGATGGGAGTACGAGTGTGTTGGATTGCGGTTTGTATGATTATTGTGATTGTGGTGCTGGTCATACTTCGACTCAGACGGAGACTGTATCATGTTATGAAGTATAATGGAGAGAGAGAGAGAGAAATCTCAAACATCAAGCTTACTAACACGGATGTTGAGTATTTCACAACATGAAATCATTTTGTTCCAAATTTTCTCCCTCTTTCTTTCTTTCTTCCAGTGCCAATTCTGGTGCAGAGAAAGACTTTCCATCTTTATCATTTTTGCAATTTTATTGCCGTATGAATGAATTGACTTGAAAAATATATTTCAGCTCTAGTGAGTCCTGAGTACGGTGTACTGGCTTGAAGTATTATGGACTGTTTAGTTTAGTATGCATTATATCGTTACAACTATAGTTAATTTACAAAAAAAAATGGAACAATGAAAATGGACTCCCATTTTTTGGTATGTCCGACATATTGCATTATGTCACCTATCTAGGACAGTCCACACGGGTTTGTGGTGAGAATAGCATTTGAGTTTGACTTCTAAGCCTTGGACTTGAAATGTGTCTCTGTGTGTGTGGATTTGTACGGAGGTGCTCACACACATTCCCATTGTGGAAGACGACCGTCCTCTACGTCTGGATTCAAAAGCGTATTTGTCGTTGCGGAGAGAAATATAATGCTTTCATAGAACCGGAACTCGCTTTCAGTCTCAGCGGGAAATTTAGCGAGCAGCTCATGGGGTATTTGACAATGAAGTCTGTGTGTGTATAAAAACTAAGTGAAAGCTATCTTGGGAAATTTCTTCGGGATTCTACCAATTCTTTCATTATTATTTTTTCTGTATCCTTTCTCTTTCTCTCCGTTTCCCTTCTTCGTCGTCTTCCGTTTTAATTCAAATGCATTTTCAAGGATACGGATTAGAATGGATTATAGAGTTTGGAGAACAATGCGCTTTTCAGCATTTAATTGATTTTCTTTCAAACATTAATTTATTTCCTAGCTGAGTTGTGAAAAGGTTTATAAATTGGATGTTGTCGTCGTGGTTTGTATTATTGTTAAAAGCCTAAAAAGGATATCATGTGGGACAAATACAAACCAATTTTGTGAGTGGATTTCAACAAAATTTGCCAAAATAATATTGAAAAGAAAAGAAACAAAAGCGAAAAACACATTGGATTGAGACCATTTCATGTTTCACGTATGGATTTGCAAAGGGAAAAAAAGAAAAGATTTATAAAGGAAAATGTGAAGAAGGGAAAAAAGATAGAAAGAAAGAGAGAAAGGAATAGAGTAAATACATATTTTCTGTCATCGTATCGTTGGAATCGTGCAATAAAATCCAAATTTTATTTTATATAAGATGTTAAAGTTGCTCAGTGTCTATTTCCATGGGTTCCCTTGCACTAGCATAAATATTAAGTATGCAAGGTGTAAAGGCGGCTTATCAAATGGTTCTCCAGAGATCTTCATCTTTCCACGTTTCCTTCTCCTCCTCTTTCTCCTCCACCACGTCTTGTTTCGTCTTCTACTCCTTACTGTTGTAAAATATTTCCTTGTCTATATATTTCTTTACCAACTAAAACTCCGCGTGCACACATAGTCACACAGCCATAGTCAACAAACAAGTAGGCAGACGCTCTTGTTATTCCTTCTCGTTTTCTTGTACTATTTCTGTATTCCTTTGGTTGTCTGGTGACGTGAGTTAACGGAAAAAAGAAGCTTTTACGGTTTTATTCTGAGTACTTGTCCACTGTGTGTGTGTGTGGTATAGAGAGAGAGCAGCATCTGAAAATGTATATCAAATAGATACGTAAGGATTACGCATCGGATGGAAGTTGAAACACTTTCAACTTCACAAGAGTTGAGACATCCGATGCTGTGTGCATTGCGATTTGTGATGTTCAAATTTACATGGACCTATGTAGCTCAATGAGAATATGAGAATATGTGTGTGAGTGTACGGCTCAAAGTCCCAGTAACAAAGTAACAATCATAGAATCCTCCTTCGTATACATATAGACTCACGCAGGACATTGAGAATCCGGATGTGCATTGTAAATAAGTAAGAAAACTCACGCACCGAGCAAATTAGCATATTGGCTGGAATGGAACTACACACTCACCCGTCCAAATGGAAATACAGATGTGGAAATTGCAAAGGCATAAACTCTGTCTCCGTAGAAATGTCTGTGAGGGAGGCAGAGACTGTATGTTTTCAAGTCTTATGTAGTACAAATTATACGAATTACATAGTTGATTCCATGTACTCTCTGAGTATTTTGTATTGAGTGTCATAGTCACACACACACACACATGAGTTGTCTACACAGCTACTGCTTCTGTTACTCTGTATTTTTATTAACATTGAACAAGGCGGGTAGAAAGTTGAAAGACAGGTTGGGTCTTCGGTGTTGGGTTTTTTGGTGCACCTTGGGGGAAACTCTCATTTTCATTCGTTGATGTACCTGAGTTCCTGCAAAGCATCAACTTGCATCAAATTTCCTATTCAACTCTCTCTCTCTCTCTCTCTCTCTCCTTCTGTTTGCGATCACGTTTTGTGTTTTGCTGTAGCAACCCCCCTCTTACACACAATTCTCCCTCCATCTCAAATACATACATGTCAAGTATTTCAAACCGGGGTGAGGCTCAGACAAGTAAGACAAGCATAAATATTTATTTACTTTTTCCATCCCCGTCTTTAACATTTTCCAGTTTACACTCAAACACACACACACACACACACACACACACACAAGTTGCACCTAAGACAAGTTATGTTTGCATGTAGACATGGAGTTTATAGCTCTCTCTGTGCACGTTTATTGTGTATCGAAGGAAACTGGAAGGAAATGAGGAAATTTCTTGTAGACGAGTACGATTCAAGTAAGTGAAACAGCTGGAAGGAAATGGTTTTGTGCCACTTGAAACTCGTATATTGGTTATGATGATGACGACGACGACGACGAAGATCCTGTTTGGTAGCAAATGTAAATTATTTATAATTTTCAATGAATTCGTTTATTTTGACTTTTTGATCTTTTCCCTTTTGTACCGTTTGACTAAAGAAGATGGATGTGAATTGGTCTGACTCTTCATTTTCTTTGTGGCCCTTTGAGTTACGACTCGAAAATGGGCATGTACATAGAGAAATTATGTAGACCGTCTGTTGAAGCCGCATCAAATTAGGCATAAATTTGCATTTCTTTGCTTTAAATTAGAAGTTAAAGAGTTCGTTTGACGTTGACTGGTTGACACAGTGCAGACATGATTGTCAACCTTGAATTGAGTCGGTGTATGAACTAAAGAGGACGGAAGAAGACGACATCGGCAGCGACATTGAACTTGATCGAGTCTTTAACCTTGCCTCGTCAATTTTACAAGTTCCCATGCACATACACAATGTACATACAAGTTACAAATTAAGAGAAGAAGAGTACACACTTGGGTCCATGCTTTGGAAAAAAACGAGGGGATGGTGGGGGATGAGGACAATGTTTTGTGCTCCGTAAAAAATATATTCAGAGTATTTAATTCCCCGCTTATTGCACGTGGTATCTCATGAATTGAGCACGTTTTCTCTTAAGTGATTTCCAGGCCGTATAGCCAACGAATGAATGCAAAGAAAGGATGGATGGGCTTCAAACAACAATACAAGGAGCGTGTGTGTGTGCTTGAATACAAAAGTGAGGAAACCTTGTAGAAACGGAGTATCCAAAATGCAGAAATGTGAGGAAGAACGAGGTGGGCTAGAACTAGGAATTCAAGGAAGCATTATCGGGGTAAACCATAGTCAAACAGATATCCTGGTGCTTACGTTCTGTTTTGCTCTGAGCATTCTAATAAGATCAATAGGAAGGATTTTCCAATGCCCGTTTTAGTGAACGGTGAATGGAGCGGAGCACACAAACGCAAGAAAGAGTTATACGGAGTAGGCAACAGAAAGCAACTGTTCATTTTTACATTTCTGACTGCGTGCCGTGCGTACAATTTGGAACTTGGAGCTTCCAGTTCCGTGTGTGTGTGTGTATATAATATACACTGTATATATGCACGGGTAAGAAAGAGGAAGAGAGAAAGATGAAAAAGCATTTATACTTTTCCCCTTGATACGTATACAGAAATCTACATTTGATGAATATAACATACAAAACTATAGGTATGGTATATGTATGTGGAAAATAAAAGCCAAAAGGTTGATTGTACATTACATAAGGCTAGAGTGTGCTGACGTGAGTGAGAGTTTGACTTTCATTCCCCAACATTCATCGAAATTTCTCCGTGTCTGCAAGCGTATGATGAAATGGTATGCCCGAAGGCGTTACTCAAATCCATATTAATTTCGCATAAAATTCTAAAGCCCACAGCATAGCAAGCAAAGTATGTAGTAGTAGGAACTTTGAAAGTGCTTTTACCTCTCACGCTTATTGTAGAATCAAGCGTGAGCATGTATGCAGAAAAGAGAGTTCAAGGGTTTTCAGAAACAGATTGATTCCATGTGCATTTTGAGCCATGTGCGAATATTTGGTTGAATTGTCATACAAATCGAAATCTAGTCAAAGAATCGAACGTTAGAAGAATCACAGACTGTGTGCGTTGTGAGAATGAATATAATGGAGTCGAATAATAAGCTATAAAAAGGAAATGTTGGAGCGGATAAACGACTTTTTATTGTAGTTACATATGATGGTTAATGGTATTTTCACATGTCCATTAAGATTGATCATACTTTAATCCTGATGGGGAAAAAAGCTCTGAGAATTAACTCTGCCATTAAATGAATGATGTGCTCAAGTGTATAGATAGGTAGTTTCATCGTCGTGTAACTTGGTCTATAGTGTTTGAGTGTATAATTAAATTTGAGAGTTGTTTGTCATTAAATTTACATTTACACTGGTCGTTTGGGCATTTGGGAATCAAAAACAAAAATGGGGAAATGAAAGCGAAATAAATAAAAAGTGTGAGAAATATCAGCAGTTAAAATTTATTAGAAATTTTACTTTGCTTTGCTTTGCTCTCTTATCTGAGGATGAGTGTGAATGAATGGGGATTTGGAGTATAAAATGTATTATAAATGAATGAGTTGTATTGTACACTAAAGTGCACTTACATACAAGTCACATCATCATAATGGAACTCTCTGGATGTAAAGTCTAGACTCTAGAGTCTAGACTGTATCCATGTATAGTAGTGTAGAAAAAGGAGAATTTGTATTTAGAACATGGCTATTATGGTCGAAGGATCTATTGGTTTGAGGAGGAATTGTGTGAAGATGGACGAGTTGATATGGATTTTGTGGTCTGGGGGATTGTTTTCTTTAAAAAGGAAACGATGCGATTTGGCAATAGTTGCCAATAATTTATGTGTTATGCTTTTACGAGTTTATTTTGACATCAAAGGATGGGCTGCTCTGGGGTTTTAAGAGGAACATACAAACATACATATAAACACACATACACACACACACTCACGATTGAGATACGTCTATTGTAGAATTATATTTTGTTGTTTTCTGCTCCTGCAACTTGTTCTATTCTCTGAGTATTTTTGGCAATCGACGATATTTACCGTGTGCATCTCTAGACGTATATTTCAACCATGCATAGCCAGAGTCATAGTCATTTAAAGTACATATATAAATCTGTAGGATGTGAGTACACCCTTAGTTTTAATAGCTTAGCCATCCCCAACATGTAATATATAGCCAAGTTTTAATGTTCGATTCCATACACATTTCATTGTAGTGTCGAGTCTGGAATTTACAATTTATTGAAAGTTTTATTCGAGAATCCAAAATATAGAAAGCACTTGGTACAAAATTCCCATACTTTTTGCACTATCATCAACATTATTATAGGATTCCATACATATAAAATGTTATTTTGAGAGGAAAATAAGAAAACAACCATTCTAAAAATTCTCAAATCAATCTTCATAATTTTATAATGTATAGAGCAAAGATAAAACTGAAAGCTTGTTCAATAACTACATATATGGAAAGTATTTTCTATGAAATCACTTTAGTCATCGTCAATTATTTTGTGAATCCATTATCCAAAATTTTGTTGGTTTTTGTTTTGAAGGATCATAATGAGAGGACTCATGCGCGCCCTTTTCCTCATTGTCAGCTTCAGTGAGTCCTTTCCAAATTTACAATTCGCCTTCATCAGCTTGTATGATTGTATGTAGGGGAAATATCGATTGAGTAAATTCTATGCGATGTTATGGAAACTTGATTGGGAAAATTGATACAGTACTGAACGTTGGTTTTGTATACATGTGCAAGTACATGGCGATCGGTAATAGAGATCTCAATGTGTAGTGGGATGTGTAATGTGAGGGTACACTATACGCGATATAGGAATAGTAAGAAGAGGGTAAGCAAGTGTAGCTTCAGTAAATTTACGTATATATATGTAAAACTGGCCTATTTGTAATGAATGGGTGAGTCCACCAATGTAGACTTGGTGTTGTGTGTATGTAGAACCTGTCGACCTGATAAAAAAACTCGTACAAGTTTCTCCATGTTCTTGTCCGTTACCATTAGGAACTCTTCTAAAGTCTCTGATCCGGAAATGATGGGATGAGTTAGGCAAACGAGATGAAAGCCGTATTAGTTCTTTCATGGACAGCTTCACTTCCAATTGATTGTCAGCTTCATTTTTACTTACCTTCATCCCACATCTACAAGTTCAACATCTACATTTAGATCCAAATCCATTGCACTTTCTCTCTCTCTTTCTCTTTCTGCTCCTTCATTCTCATCTCTAGTCTTGTTGTGAAAGTACAGAAAGAGAAAGAGAGAGAGAGAGAGTTGAAACGTACAGAAGAAATTAAGCAGGCAATTAGAGCAATGCCTCACTGAACTTAAATTCAATGCCGCAAATTAATTCCTAGCAACCCACATGCCCACTTGTTCAACGTCAAATGCATGTTGGCCAATTACGAGGGTAATGTGTTCAGGCAACCTCAATCCTTTGATTTCTAAAATGGAAAAGAATACAAGAAAAAAAACTGTCTGTGCACTGTGTTTAAAGTAGCATTTTCAGGATTGGATTTGTAATCGAAAAGGATTTTCAATTAGCACTGTTTGTAATCAAATTCAATAACGATGTTAATCAAAGTACATGGAAATCAGACATCGAGATGTTATTCACAAAATAGAAATTGCCAAAGCTTTTCTTCTCTGTCTGAACATTCATCATGCATATTGATAAATTAGCTACTGTGTATAATCATGAGTCATTTTTTATGCGAATCGCTTGGAGATTGGAAGAAGAAGACTCGAGGGAAAAAATTGAAAAATGTACACGTGAGACAACTGAATTGAATTCAATATAGCAAAGTATATTATGTAATATGTTTAATTTCACCTTTCTCTATTTGTCTGTTCGTTTCCTTCATTCCCTATTCGTTCATCATGACTCTGAGCAATGAAATAGAATTGTAGTGTTGGGCTGTGGGATCAACCCAGGTTGTTACGTTTGTCCATGTGGACGGACGTACAGAACGATTTGGATTTGTATGGAGAAGAAGAGAGAGAGCAAATTTAGATTAAAGACAAGCTTTCGGCAATATTAAAGTAAATTGAAAGATGTGAGGATGTGAAGAAGTGAAAAGAAAGTAATGGGACGGGCTCAGAGCTCGGACTATTGTGTACATTATATGTATGTGTGTAGTTTCACTGTCCATGTTGTTTTTCTTGTGTTGGGCAGTAGTTGGGAACGAGAGTTTGAGTAAGGAAATGAAACGGTGTGCACATAGATTATAAGAAAAGGAATTTTCACCAACTTGAACAAAGTGCATTGGCATGAAGAGTTATGCTGTTCTTCCTGCCTGATGGTCTTTACACACGCAAAGATCTTTCTCTCTTTCTGTCTTACCTCGAACTGTCCGTCCATAATATAGATACTGACTCTGTCTTCCTTTAATCGGACCAAAGTTCTCTCGACATTCTACATTCTCACATCGAATTCACAATAAATGTACGTCGATTACATACTCCTTTTTTCCCCTCTGTTCTCTCTGTGTGTCTGGTCCAAAACCCACAATACATACACACTTACACACACATGTATACTAATAATGCGTACACATGGATCTATACACGAACACTAGACATCACACACACAGTGTTCACGAATAGTTTTACTTTTCGTTTTCCAACTTTGCCTGTTTGTCTTATTCCATGTGGTGTTCTACTTAGATTTTACACAAGTTACACTGTCGGTACAGTTTCCATGAGCTCCTCTCGTGCTAGAGGCATTGTCTTGTGTGTTCTCCTTCCTTTTTTTTGCGTTTGCTTCTGCAGTTCTGCTTCACAACCAAAGAGCAAACCAACATTGGACTAGTATGTACAGAGTATAAACGCTGAACTAAGACGAGAAAATTTCTCTCGTCAGAAGGAAAAACTTGGGTAAAAGTTAGCTGGAGGAGAGACAAAGAAGGAAAGAAAGAAAGAAAGAAAGAGGGAGATGCATTAGATCTATTGCGTTTATCTTTCTGTCTCATATGTAATGGGGGAGTCAAGAGTAAAAGCACATTTACCTTAGAGACACCACATTGCTGAATAGTCTTGGTCTTCTTGGCTACCACATCAAATCTAAGCGCGAGTCCGCAGCTCTGACTTATAAATGTACTTTCTTTTAGAGGCATAGTTAAATGCTATAGCTGAAGGTTCCCGTTCGTTCACTCTCTTCCTGGTACATCTATCCAATTTTATAGGGAGTATAAGCCACCTCTCGTGTCTCTCAATGGCGGTCGAGTGCGAACGCTCCAAATGAGAATTTATTATTCTGTCTGTTCCTTTTTGCATCCCCTTCCCTTGATATATCCTCTGCTGTATTATATTCGAATCACTCGTACTCATCTAATGTGTCTAATGCTCTCCTTATTCTTCGCTCTCTCTCTCTCCCTCCGTCCGTCTTCAACTCACGCAAAGCTCTCATTCTTTTGAAAAGGGTATTACAATAAGAAATTCATACCTTTACAGTTTTTTTTATGAACACAAAAAAAGTGAAAGCCAAAACGCAAATTTTGGGAGTTTGCAGTTTGTACATAGGAAATGGGAAATTTCATATTCGTCCCAGGTAACAAGTAGCAAATATAAAATTTGGAATACTGGTATAGCCAAGGAATGAGAAAAGATTTACTTTTCTCTATTTGTAATATTCATACATATTCTGGAAGCGGGACTTTTCCCCCATCCCTTTTTAGATATTTGCATTGAAATAAAGAGAGTGGAAATAAATCTCGTTGTTTGGACTTTGTGTACTCTTGTACTTTGTTTTTGCCATGGTTTCCTCGGCATAGAAAGATTCTCATTTCCTTTACAAAGGGACTCGAATATGAGGACATCATTGATATTTTTTTTTTCGGGGGTTGCTATAAAACTAGAACGGGAAGGAGAGCAGTAAAGTAAAATACAGAGAGTGTTAAGTTACAATACTGATATGCTGCTCGGAGCTTAAAAAATCAGAACGGGTGTATAATGAAGAAGTACAGGGGGAAAAAATCTGTAAGGGAATCACAAGGGGGTCCTTGAAAGTTGAAACCACCGCTGAGACAGAGTGAGAGAGAGAGAGAGTGGAAATTGTGCAACCACATACCATTTCCCATTTGCAAATTTGCACTTTTGAATGTCATTGGGGACACTACCAAGTGTTTCAAGACACACCGAGAGTGGGAATAGGATTTTTGAGGAGGAAGGCAGCTCAACGCTTAGAATTACCTGCAAATGGAAGCCGTTCACGTTCATCATATGACCTCTTTTTCCACTTTCAACCCAACCAAGGAAAAGAAACCAGGGAGCTATGAAAGATGTGTGTAAGTTTTTCAATAGAGGAATTCATGTTATTACATGTATACGGTATTTGACGTGTTGGAATTTCAATATGAATATCATGGTCGGGCTTTACAAAATACTGCAGTTTTTGCAGTCTGCAGTCTAAATCTACCTAAAGAACATTTGTAGACATGAGACCGAGAAAATCTCATCATTCCGTCAAGAATAAAAATAAAATGAAACTCTGGAAACTGGAATTGTGTGTATCTGTATCAAGTATGTGTATGCATATTTGCATATGTATATAAAGATGGGACCACGACAAAGGACAATGTCGAGTTTAAGTTTTAACTCAACTCAGGTTTCTACTTTCGTTTCGACTGAATGCAAAGTTCCTTGCTTACGATTAGATTTAGGTACGTATGTATTGTATGTACACAAGAGTACCCAATCCAAGGAAGGCGGAATGGGCGAAGGGTCAAAGAGAGGGAAGAGAATTCCGAATTCTGTTCCTTTTCTGTAGCCTGTCAAGAGTTCTTGTGCGGTTGGCTTTACAAAAGACAATCTAGGAAATTTTCTCAACCGTCAAGAGTCGAGTCGTTCACGAGAGACATGTAGAGTAGTAACAACTGTAGAGGTTTTCAAGTTTTAAAAACCGTGCTTTCCCATTCTTGACATTCATTAACTTTAGTTAATCTCGAGACTTCAAGTCTCGAGCAAAAGTTTTAATGTATTTAGGTCAGTTTCAGAAAAGTTCTTCTGGGTCCTTTCCCACACGAATTTAAAACGACGTAAATCATAAAATTTACTCTGTATCCTCTACGCCATAATAAAAGCAATGGAATGTACTGTATGTACTTTTTAAAAGTACCTTCGCACCACCTTAAAAAACTCAAGTCAACTTACTCAAGGCTGCTGACAAATCCTTAAATTATAATCTGACGGACAAATAGCTCATATGTATCTACAATGCTGTATAGCAGAATGTGTTCGGCATTCCAACTGTCTTTGAGATCATGTTTTATTGCTCACAACAACCTATTTTATGCATTTTCCGTTTCTTATGTGTTATGGGATTTTTCAAATGTAAAGGTACTTTTGATACTAATTAAAAGTTTATGGTCAACATAATGCGAAATTTGAAAATTACAGTGTACAATGTGTATATGCTTCTCTAAATCTACGTTCATTTATTGTGCTTAATACATTAGACATTTGTAAAACATGAATGCTCTTAGCTGTTCGCTGATATTGTGTGTGTGGGCTCTGGTGTTTATTTCGTTTTATTTATCCATTCTACTGGATTTCTTGTATAAATGAGCGTGTTTAAATATAGGAGACATGAACACGCTGAAATTCGTTCAAAATGTATGTATATCGTATTATAAAGTAGAGAGAATCTATAGAAGGCAAGTGAGAAGAAAATTCAGTGTTTTGTGTCAGTATACTTTTTTTTGTATTGAAAGTTCCACCGTCATGTCTTCACTCTGGTTTTCCCTTCTTCTCTATTATTTGGAGGGAAAATCTCTATAGAAAAGCCATGTGTATAAAGAGAGAGGGACAGAGTGAGTGAGAGAGAAATTCAATCGATGGATGGTAGATGAAGAAAAATTGAAATTTGAGCTTGGGCTGTTGAATGGTAAATGGTAACCCATTAGACGACGTAGACATACGTCCAAGAATATATCATTTACAAACAAAATCCAATGCACTATGCATTAACTATGTTTTCACTTGCACAACACACAACACATCCTCGTGAATGTATAAATTTTTCGTAAACGTGTATACAATCAATACATTGTGTGTAGTATTCGAGAGTATAACATTATACAGTAGTTCATGTGTGTTTGTGTGTGGACTTGTGGTGGTCATTCTGATATCATGTTAAAATGTGTTCAAGCATACACATTCTACTATTATTGTCATGCGAGTGAGTAAAGGAATGATTTGATAGCTTTAGCTATTGTGAGCTGTAGACACACACCGTGTGTGTATTATACAGAGAAGGCTCACTCCTCTTGGGGTTTTGGACTGGGTATTATGTAGGTGTATTACACGAGTGGTGTTATGCGTGTGTGTGTGTGTGGTTGTGGCTGGGGTATGTGGCCAAAATAGACTGTATAAAGGACGCATTAGTATGAAGAAAATATATATATCGTATATACCTCTGCCGGCAATTTTTATGGTGATTGAATTGAATGACCCCTGGCTTTCTCTTGGAAAGCTGTCACCCAAGCCTGTGATGAATTGTCAGTATATATTTTCCCTTGGCTATTTCTTTTTTCCTTTCCCTTTCTCTCTCTTTCCCGTGTGTCCAACAAACTTCTCTTTCCCCAATCTACTTCTGTGTATATACAGGCCTGGTTTAACTTTGATGAAAGGGTGAAGAAACATTTATAGGAAATGCTTAGCTCACTACACCATACACACATACAACTCTGAGACGGACCTGCATTGAAAATCTACAAAACCTTGGTGTATGAAAGCGAATGAATGAAAGGAAAGCACTGATCCATCATGGACAGAGAAAAAAAGCTTGCCATCATGTCAAACTTAAACATGTATGTTTCCTTGAAAATTATGAAGAACTCTCTCTCTTTCTCTCTCCCATCCCTTCACATTTGATATTTTCCCAAGTTCTCTTTGTACCAGAAATTTGTTTAGATGCATATATGCTCGTGTGGATCTATGAGTGAGATTTGTATTTGATTGTACAGTATAATGTAATAAGAATATAGTGTGGGCAGACGGAGTGAGTAGAGCTTCAGAGGGTTCTATTAGCGTTTTGGGTCTCAAATCTTTGTACATTGTACCATGTACAGATAGAGACTGAAAGAATTTAATTAATATAGCCTCACTTTCATTTTCATCCTTGGCTGACTTGACTGACCGAACATCTAGAGAGAGAAAGAGGAAGGCGAAAAAAACCCATGGGTGATGCCTTTAATCTTGTCGGCAATATCCCTGCTGGCTTCCCTGTCAACGCGTTAAGTTAATATACTTTGTTCCTCTATTGAGAGCTTTCACAGTTTCCAACCCTTTCGGACGACTCTGTCTATCGAAAAATCCTGAGTCAGGCTTCAAACTTCAATTCCACTCAATTCAATTCACTACACACAGCACTACACTGGACTATGGCATGTATAGGTGCGGAGTTGATGGTAGATTGGTCGTGGTCAAATCGAATCCAAACTTTGTCCACGCTATGACTCCTTTTTAAAATCGAATTTGCGGTGATTTTTTCCCTCTTCCTCTCTTTCTTTCTTCCTTTCCTTTTTTCTGGAGCAAACTGTACACAGACTCACAGTGTGGTAGAAAATTGTAGAGTATGGAGTTTTTTTTGAGCTCTTTAAATATAAAAAAAAAATATCGGGTCAATAGTCAGTACAAATGGGGACTGATGAAATCTGTACACATGTGGGGGGAGATTGAATATGCATGAAATCCAACGCCTATTTTGGTAATGTAAACCAAACGTGTACACAAGCCAGGATTTATCCACTCTCTCCTGATTAATCTTATCAACACCAAAGTTTGTTTTGCTTGGAAATCCGCCTTGGGAAATTAATATGTTGTGTACACAAAACAGTCATTAGGCATGTTGATATGATTTGGTTTGAATTTCTCCATTTCTTGCACTTTATCCGAATTCTATGATTTCCCTTCTACGTTTTTTGTATACCAAATCTAGATGAAATCTATTGTCTTCTATAGTTTACAGATTGCAACCAAGTATTTTATCGATTAAATAAATGAAAATGATAAGAAGAAAATGAGTGTGTACAATGATAAGATGCGGAAAGGTCAATACTTTAATGCGGAAATATGGTCATTGGGTTTTCAGTTTTTATACAATTTCACATGTAGATTTTTTGGGTGCGCTTTTACTACAATGTGGCAATGTTAATACATAGTGTGGAATATATGGACAACGTAGGTTTATTTATTCTTTCTTTCTCTGTTTCTGTCTTTCACTATCTCTGTATGTGTGTGTGCGAGTTGAAAATGTTGGTATTAGGAAGTGAGAAAGAGGTTAAGAATAAAAGGATTGACGGGAAGGCAACAGCTGAAACATATGTCTCTTGGGAAGTATGGTAAATATAATATTGTTACTTGAACTGGGTCGACTCCACTCACTGACTCACTCACTGCATATTGAGCGGGAAACGAGAAGAGAAAGGGGGAAGGCAGAGGAAAAGTGAGCTGGAGCTAGATGTAGAAATAGAAGAGGAAGACGATGACGACGAGAAAGAAGAAAGAGGAATTCCAAAAGCCAAGGTAAGGCGGTGGATTATAGAGAATACAGAAAGTGGAGACTTGAGGAGCTTTATCGTGAAATAGCTTTCACTAGATTATTGAGTGGAAAGACCAGGAAGAGGAAAAAGAGTTTCACTTTATGCATGAAACGACATATAATGTAGAAAACTAGCAAGTCACTTTGTCGTGACTCTCTCTCTCTGTGTCTCTGTATTTTTTCTGTGGCGTATTGGTACATGAACTGTGTGTGTATAAGGAATTACTGTGTGTAGAGAAGGGAAGAGTTGATAGTTGATAGAGAATACAGAGGATGTACGATAGGAAAGGAAGGTTTATGAAAATCCCGAGTTGGAGGTAACAACTAACAACCTGCCCATGTACATGTACATAGAAGTACAGTACCTATGTTTATCTCTCTCTCTCTCTCTCTCTCTCTCTCTCTCTCTCTCTCTCTCTCTCTCTCTCTCTCTCTCTCTCTCTATTTCGCCCTCTATAGTATGTTATGTATTTGTGAGATGTAGTTCGATGAGGCCCAAGGGCCATAGTCAACGTATGTTCCGAGTGAATTAGTGAGCCACTCCCTCAAGATTGGAAATTATGCGATGCAAGGTTGTTAATCGAGGTAATGAACCGAGAAGGCAAATGGAAATTGCATTTTCCTTCCTGTGCTGCTTCTCTTTGTCTACTGGACCCGAACATGCAGACCTGACCAAAAACTCAAAAGCTTTTCATTTTACACACAAGCATATACACATATTATGTAGTCGAGTCTGACTCTAAACTCTAAATACTAAATACAGATCCTCCATGTAGAAAATCCCCTAAAAGAAAAAAAGAGTTCACAGTCATCGTCCACAGTCCACAGTCTCTGTTTGTGGAAACACTTTGGTGAATCTACATTGTATGTTACTACTTATTTGTGTTTTTGGCCGTTTGTTCCCATTCAGGAATTCTCTTTTATTTTATCGAGTTTTTCCCTCAACTGTGCAATACCTCTGAGAGCTTACCTCTCCTCCATGTACACTATTTGTTTTGGTGTATTCGTTTGAACGTATATGATGAAATTTCAAACATTTTATAGAGCAACAACTTCGGTTTTGCTGTTTCCTATGTTGTTTTGGGTCCGTAAAGTCCGTTGTTTTTTTGGTGTGTTTGCTAGTGCTATTGCTACTGAATGGAAATAATGTACAGCCCAAAAAATTCATAACAGGCACAGAGGAAGGAAATATGTAAAAAAAAAGAATAGAAGCAGAGTTGTTTTTTTATAACACTGGCCTCGTTGATGGATACCGTGATAAGAGGAGTTTGAGTATAGAGAACATTAAAGAGAAATACAGCATTTGAGTTTTATGATTTGATGATAATGGTTTGGCATTTACAGATGTACGTCGGCCAAATGGCCAAAGAGAAAGTTCCACCACTTACAAAGTCACATTGGTAGTCGTTTGTTTTTTTTTCACCACTTCTACTCGTACATTTTGCGTAGGTATAGTTTTTCTCTTTTTTTTCTTTCTTCTTTTTTTCCCCTTCATTCCATCCATCGTGTTAGTCGTCTCATGGGGAAAGAAAATTAAAACATAAGTTGACATTGGTGGGAGTTGAGAAGGTGACAGAAAAGATATGAAACAAAGTACTTGGTTGATATTTGATTCGACAACAACAACCGTCTAGCTCGAGTAACCATCTGAAATCTCAAGCGTGAATTGTTTTTGTTGTTGTATGTTTGTTCTCGGTTGTAGGCTGTGAATGGCTAGTTCCGAATACTAAGTCTGAAGTAAAATATCCTGATTGCAAAATTGTGTAATATTCCGTCATAAATCCAGATCGTGAGTCAGACTGCGAAATTTAGCTCCGAGTCAACTAATAAGAAAGATAATATAAAAATGAAAGCGACTTTGTGATTGTGGAAATCTTTCCAGATTCACTGTACATGCATGTAAATACGTGTGTGTGTGTGTGTGACTCGGAATTGTAGTCAAAAGCTTACCCGTTTTTTCTCTACCCCTGTTATCGTTACAGTTTGTTCCGATTTGTATCAAGTTACACGGAGAAAGCTTCATTTTATTTTCCTTCGTTGTAAAGTACACAAACACTCACACACATCCACATCCCATGTATTTGTATTTGAGCTCTCTGTTGCTCCTTTTTTGAGTCTGACGACTAATCGCCTCGCCTTGTTTCATAAGCTAGACCAGGGCCAGAAGCCAGACCAAAGGAAATGGAAGGATATGGCGAACAAAAGCAATAATGGAAGGTAGGGAAAGTTTCCATATCTAACGTAAGCTCGAATATGCACATGCATACTTATAATTCTGTACAGAGAGATGGAGGATTTGTTGGAGTAACAATATTGAAAACCGGGAAACAAAATAGGAAAAAGTATGTAGACGCATTGGTTTATTCAATATGATATTTGGAAGGTGTGTAATACGAACGAGAAGGAGAGTACGAGAGTTTCCTTGGTATGTATTCAGAGATGGGGAAATGGGTAAGCTGCTAGTACTGTTGGTTGCTGGGGCTTTTTTGCGAGCAAGCGACCAAACCGAAGGCGGAAATTTATTTGACTGCTGTTGGGCACACAACACCCAAAAGTAAAAGAAATGCTTTTTGCCCTCGCATCTCGTTTTCTCTCTCTCTTTCTATATTGATATTTCACTGGGCCCTGAGTTGACTCTGAATGTTGAATCCAGTGCATGCATATAAATATACAGCATATAGTTTATACAACTACTAGCTACGACTGCTATAAAAGGCAAAAGGCAATGGTACGGATGATTCTTCTGGAAATCCCATTTTCGCCTGCACCCTCTTTTCTCTCTCTCTGTCTCTCTCTCTCCATA
Organism: Gisinianus flammeolus; assembly: GCA_034699125.1. NCBI lineage: Eukaryota > Metazoa > Arthropoda > Collembola > Symphypleona > Katiannidae > Gisinianus > Gisinianus flammeolus. The sequence continues at coordinate 4,706 of JAIUND010000418.1, read as the reverse complement.
ACATTGGCTTTCCGATGAATTTCTCATTTCTTCCTTTTTAGCTTATTCTTTATCTCCAACTGTACTCTTCGTCCATTCTCTCCTCAGTGTGTTCTCTTTCTCTCATCTGTCTTTAGATTATCACTTTTTCCTAGCTTATTGACCCATTTGTTTGCATAAATCTTTTTAGATTCATGATCTAACAGCATGCACGGGAATCCTTCTGTCTTCTACATGAACAAGTCTACAGCCAAAAAATAGAGGCTCTGTGAAATATTTCACAAATTTCTTTCGTTTGTTTCCCTCCGTGCTACAGACAATTTGCAAAAAAAAAAAAAAAAACTTTAACTTTTCGTACACGCATATCTTTTACATCTCCCTGTACAAATTTCCGTTTGTATTTATTAATGGACGATACGAAGAAGGATGGGGAAAGTTTTTCTCTCTCTGTACCCGTTTTGCCCCCTTTTTGAGCACAGGGAATTCTTTTTTCTTTAATTTTGATGTAATCTCATTATCATTTACTTGATTCAGTGTCAACTTTCCATCTGAAAAAAGGCCTGTTTAATTACATTATTCTTATTAAAATTTGTTTTTACATTTTGATGCCAAAAATCTACAGTAGATTGAGTAGTAGATGATGTACATAAATCATGGAATTCAAAATACATAATGATTGTGTTATGATGTGAGTGCACACCAGCCTTGACATTTTCTTATCTCCTGGATAGATAATCATTCAGTAGTTTTGTGCATGCATTTTTCAGTTTGTGAAAGTAAACAAAAAGTTGATTTGAATTTCGACAGTATATTTATATGGTGTATTGTATAGGAATTAGTTGAAAGGATGGGAAGGATAGAGAGAGAGAGAGAGTCAGGGTATTCCTTGTGGACTTGATAATGTAAAATGCTAAGCACCATCGTAATGAAACTCCACTGTAATATAAGGAAATTGTCCTATAAATATCAGTTTACTTCACAAGACATTTCAGTTTTAGCCACTATCTCTGACTCTCTCCCCAGCTTCAGACACCATCGAATATTATGCATGCATGTGTTTGTGTGTGTGTGTGTTTACACTCTAGCTAGGCAGTGAGACTCGGGGAGAAAAAGGCTGTTGACTCTTTTTGTCGTTGTTGCACAGAGTACAGACATATCCTTAACTCCTCGACATACTTTATACAATATTAGATTAGTTTAGTCTCGTCTGCCTTCTCTCCTTTCTCCAACTTTCCCCCTCCTTTTGTTTTTACTTTTTTTTCTCCCTCGTTCGTACTTTCATTTTTTAGCTTAACTCACCTTACGCAGTTGTTTTCGTATTTTCCCTATTTTTCGTTGAGTATTTGTATGGGTGCGTGTAGAACGTTCTTATATTGTACGTTGCTTAATTTCCTAGTTTTTCCTACTTGTACAAGGTAAATTGAGGACTCTGAATTTACGATCAAGGATTTCCATGAAGGATTCTAATTCTAATTCTAATTCTTGTGTGTGTATTTCTCAGGATCTTGTAGGTATATGTATTTTTCAAATTGTTTGTTATTGACATGCTTCTTTTGTCCAAAAAATTCTGTTCAACATCCAACAGAGTTTTGCCTTGAAAAAAAAGAGAGAGTTGACTGTTCCTATGATTCTTGTCTATGTTCTTGAATCTACTCTGAATATTTCAAGACCATCTCAGTAATAATTTAAACGGGCTTGAATTGACATCCCTCAAAAAATTCTATGATCTGACTCAGACTGGGACGGGGGTGAATACAAAGTATTTTTGTGTATGTAGTGAAAGTACATACATAGTCTTTACTTTTGGAATATCCTGGATTTTTTGTACATGTACGTCGCCCGACTTGTCAGTCGTGCGTGGGAGAAAGAGAGACAGATTCAAGGGAATCCAAAAGTATTTCGTCAGTGCGTAACTGTATTTATTTACAGGGAAAAGGGAAACTGAAAGTAAGTTAAGGAAGAAGAAGTGAAGAGAGAGAGAGAGAGAGAGAGAGAAGTGGCGGTTCGTTCCCAGTTACATTTTGCATTGCATAAGCATACACGCCCGTTTGGAAACACAGTGTGAAACAGCTGTCAATTTCAGGAAAACGATGTCTGTACATGTCATTGAGTTTCTAATGCCAACACCAATACGAACTCACGTCAACGAACGCACTATCACCCTCACACTTGACTGTACATAGTACGGCGACCCATGCTTCCTCCGTACATTCTCTCTCCGCCACATCATATGGAAAACCTCCTTAGACGAAGAAGAATGATGCTTATATACCTAGTGTGTTTTTTCTTCGTTTTTTTCTTCGCCCTGTTCTTCCCTATATGTGTATAAAAAACTCCTTGAGAGTCTGAGTTGATTTGAGTCTGTTAGTCTTCTTTTCCATCTCTTTCAGGCTTGTGTATTTCCTATTTTCTCTTTGCATAATGTACAAAATATAGAAAATATGGAAACTGTCTATATTTTCAAGGATTCAAGAGTTTTGTGTGTACCATTTTTGGAAACGAATGTCGAAATCTGTCATTATCCAGCGTATACATGTCGGAATGTATACATTTTAATTTTTGTTCAATGTTTTTAAAGAATTGTCCTTGTCAAGACAAAATATCGATGACAACTCTTTTCGTACACGTGCTGATTTTTACTCGGACTTGGGTAAAAAAAACCCCAAAAAGCCACAATTCCGGTAAGAAGTCAAGTCTTGAGACTTGTTTATCGACTCCGAATTTCAGGCTGTCTGTGAATTGTAAAACTTTCTCAAGATATAATAATAATAAAAAACTAATTGTAAGTTTTTGTCGACTTGAAATTTGAATCTTAATGAGAGACATTTCAAAAAGAGGAAAAACGAGTTGAATGTATTCTTGTATCTTGGTGTGTGGTGTATCGTGGAAAGGAATCATCATTTAAATTTGAAACACGTGAACACACCATGCCTACGACGGCTGTGAAGGAGCGTAAGACAACGATAAAGTTGGTTTGGATGCTGCTGGATGGTGAACGTTAAACGTATTATCTTATCGGAAACTATTTAGATATGAATAATGATGGTGTTCTCTCTGCTCTACTCTCCTTCTGTACAGTGTTCCTAGAAAAAAATGAAGGAGCACTTAGTCGGTTGTCTTGTCTACTGAAGTCTCTCTGTCTCTCTCACTCTTCCCTTTCTTGTCTCGCTTCATACTTGAATCTTGAATTTGGACCATCTTGTTTTCTGTTTTAGTTTCCCACGGACAAGGCAGTACAGACAAGTGGAAAAAATATCTTGCTAAAATTTAAGTAAATCTTGAAAGAACTTTGTGATTATTCAGAATTTAAAATGTTTCGCATTAGTAGCGATAAGTGAAGGAAAGAGTGCACTCTCTCTCTCTCTCTCTCTCTCTCTCTCTCTCTCTCTCTCTCTCTCTCTCTCTCTCTCTCTGTGTAGCTTTTTCATTCGAGTCGAGTTGAGTCTAAACGTTCGGAATCTCTGTGTAAAAAAGATGGAGAATCCTTGAACAATATTCGATGAACATGTATGTGTGTGCATTTATTATGTATTATACATCGAGAGAGTTGAGTTTCCTACAGAACAATATTGAAACGGCTTTAGGTGGGAACTTTCGTATTTTTTTTCATCCAAGCTGTAGCTTTCGTTTCACACATAAATTGTAGTACGGTGTACGGAAGTTCGTTATGAAACTTATGAAGAGAGCGAGAGAGAAAGTTTTAAACAGGAGAAGAGAGACTGGGAGACAGAAGAGAGTGTTCAATTTCCCATAATCTGGTGGAATCGGTCGGGAAAAAATTTGCTCGCTATCCCACTCTCTGAGAGAAAGAGAGAGAGAGAGTGAGATATTTAGTCTAGATGAACATGGGAAGGAAAGCATCTAGGTTTGAGTTTGTACTCGTGTGTGGATGCGGATGTGTACTCATTTGGTAGTCGGAATTTAATAGAAATGTCTACATGTACATGTGGAGGAGGAAATCATAATATGATGTATAGAGAGAAAATGGGTTGAGGAGGCTGCGAGCTGACTAATAGCTCAAGGATTTCATAATATCATAACTCTTCTTCCAAGGAGCAAGACAAGGCTCGTAAACCTGAACTCGGTAGTCCATGTCATGTTGCCATGATCCATATAAGAGCAATTCAATTGACTTGCTTCTCCTCTCCTCTCCATTTCCCTATACTTGCTACTGCTCTATTCCTCCTCCAGTATGTAACCAACCTCTTTTTTTTCTTGCGCACTATAAATTATTAAATTCCTATGTAGGGGTTTGTATCGATAGAAGTGCTTGTAGGTATGTGTACGTACGAACAATTTGCAAGTACCCAGAACTCGAAAGGTGGGTTTTGGTGTACTCGGGAGTTGTGAGTTTGAAGTCTGCCAAAAATAATCGACAAGAGTGAGAACTCTTCAATCAGTTTGGATAACATGTATCATGTAGCAAGAGTGAAACATTTTCTTCTTCTTCTTCTCTTCTCGTGGATACGCATAAAAATGGACGAGAGCAAGATTAAGCTTTCTCCATATAAATTTGATATGAATTTATGTTCAATCTGTGCCAGATTAAAAGTAGAAGCGGATCTGACTGGTACAAGACACCGAAGCCACGAGAGCACCAGACGTCTTGCACACACACACACACATTTACACACATAGCAGTCTGAAAATTAAATAAATAAAGTTAAAAATTGTTACTTCGTAACAATTTTGGGTCGCCATAAAGTGAAACACTTTATTGGCTTCGG